>JAGDQP010061035.1:0-12107 GCA_022664845.1 Lepisma saccharinum
ATCTAAAGCATCCACACTTTTATTTTCCGATTCATAAGATTAATTAAATATATTATTTTTTACTTTTTAGTCACTCTTAAAAAGCGTGCTTTTTAAAAATTCTTTTTTAATTCTTTTTTTTCTTTTAAGGTCATATAACATTCTGACAGGCTGACTAAAATAACTTTGAAAACTGGCATAAATCATGTTGAAATTAACAGGAAAAGCAATATTGTTTCCAAAGTCCACCTAAGTCCCTAAAATATTAATTAAAATTTACAATAAGTCACTTCGGCATTCTTTGATTGCATTGAAAGTGTAGCCTTTCGTTGTTACTGTATCTCTGATTGTATGATGTTTTTGTTAAACTCCTACTTAGCTGTTTTGAAGAGGAAGCTTAGAAAAGTCCATAGTCTCAGAAATGCTTCGACTATTCCGAGTGTAAACTGTCTTGAGAAGAGAGCAGCCGCAAACAGGCTGTTAAAATTTTTAGATGTCAGTGAATATGATCAAGTATTCTATGAAGAAGCACTAAGTAGTGATAGCGCATAAATTGATGAGGAACTCTTAAACGAAGATCTTGAAGAAATTTTCGTATAATTAATACTGTTGTAAAAAGTTTCAGGTCATAAAAGCATACTTTTCTTCATTATTACATGAAGTGTGAACATTGTTGTTGACAATAAAATTGTGCAATTTGCAATATTTTAAAAGAGATCAGTTATAAAGTCATAAGATATTTAAGAAATTATTTAATGGTTTTCTGTAGACTATTGTTTTAAAGTATTTTTGCAATGTAATGCAATAACCAATAAACAATAAATAATAAATGTTAGTAAAAAATAAAGTATAAAATTAAGAATGCATTATAAGAATTTTTCGATGCAAAAGTGCATAAAAATATATGTTCATTATTGTGCAGTAGATTAATTTCGTAAAATATTATGACTTAAGTGGCTTCTCCAAGAAAACAAGATTTGTTACGTTGTTTAGGCATAAACCCACAATCAGATTTCTTTTTACATTTTGGCATATTTTTTGAATAAACATGCACAGTATATACCGCCGAAATATGTTCCATTAAAGAAAGAACTATAGCAATATCAGTTTTTCGTTTCTCCTGTAAAATTGCTAAAAATGACTTAAGTGGTGTTTGGAAACCAGCTCCTCATTTATTGATGCATACATTAATAAAATAATCTACTAAAATTACTTTATAATGTACAACTCTAATTAGTACCCAACAACTATTAAATCATAATATATAATCTTAAGTTGGACTAGTATACATAAAACAATAAAATCCCATGTTATCCCTTGGGAATTGCGAACATAAATGTACTTATTTGTATGCTATTAGTGAAAATATGATATTGCTTTCTATTTTGTAACCTTATTAGTTTTTATTTATATATACCCATTCTTTATTAATACACTTTACTCACTTAACACTTCTTATTTATTCTTTCCTATACATATTATTGTCAAACTTACTCTCAAGCTTTTCTAGAACCAATCTCTTATTTTAAGCGAGCTTAATTATTCCCATCTTACTTTCTAACTCCCTCTCTATTTATCAGGTGCCTTTTCTTTAATTATTCCACTATATACTTTGAAAAGGGTCGAAACATGTACAGTGCTTTCAATTATATTGCATATGGATTTAATTTATATGCTAATAAATCATTATCAGTTCATGCTCCATATGAATACCGTTTTAAGCACCACAAAAATAAATAACATTACATATAAAAATAAAAAATATTAAAATTATGACAAACTAATTATCTGACGTATAACCTGGTTGCTTTTGAGCCTTCTTATCAACAATCATCATACTAAATCAGTGTTACATATTTAAACGATATTTGAACTGATTCTGATATTAAATGATATTTGAATTGACTCTCATATTAAACGATATTTTATATTCTGATTTAAATGATATTTGAACTGTGTTCATTAAATAGATGCAATTAAATATTTTATTTAAATACACCTTTGTGTAACCTTATCCCTAGCTGGATGATAAATATTCTGTCACCCAAGAATCTCTGCAAAGAATCCTCGAGATCTTCCCGCATAATCGTTGTAAGTCTTCGAATAACAATTCATCTCCTGATATTTTCACTGATTTATTCATTAAACTTACCCACCAGTCAACAATCATATATTTCTTTCTCTGCAACACCCAGTCTCCACAGGCTCTGACGATATGGTCCATGCCCTGTTAAAAATTGCACTGTTCCACGTTCTCAATTTACCATGTTCATTTGCTATTCTATCTTTTATGCTTGAAAAAAAAAACTCTTATGTTCGTCTACCCTTTTCTAAAACTGACCAATTTGCTTACCATTTTTCTATTATCCGACTATTTATGTCCTGTGAGTCAATCTCAAAGCCCTAATATCTTTAATTTTCTTTAGACTGTTTATTTTTAGCCAATAGATGACACCTTTATCAATCACTTTATGGTGCAATCGGACCATACACAGTACAACCTACAATGCTTCCTTGGATACTGTTTTGTAGATTACTGCTGTGCAACTAAGAAATTTTCTTTGGGCAGAATCAATGCTATTCCCCATTCTCGTATTAAAGATCAACTTGTAGCACCACGCACTAGCTGCTTATGTCACTATTGATACCAACATTAAATGGTGATAAAGTCCAGTTAGTTTCTTAGATGTTTGTTGCTATTGATGTTTATTAATGTATTAAATTAATACCTCTATTCTTCACATACTTACATATTATTTGAATTTAAGTTCACCTTCGAACATGAGACCTATATATTTTATTGATTTCGTCTTTGCGATATTCTTGTTATCAAACTATACTGTGGGAGTTTTGTTCATAAAACATTTTAAGAACATTTACATCGTTTTACTTGTTGAAATGTTAATTTTATTAGTTTGACAGCATTTTTTTAATTCATCAAAAACTGTATTCATCCTAGGTCTCTTCTCAAATTGCTTCCAAGAACCACCACCAAATGATCAGCATAAGCTATAACACCAGATACTTTCCTCATATTTATTAATTTTTCCACATATGGATCAAATTCCAAAATGTTAGTTCTCAAATGGATCCCTGCGGACATTCCGTGTTACATTTTTCTATTTTACCGTTTGAAATATCGATGAGAATTTATCTGTCTTTACAATAGTCTTTTATTGTATTCCATAAATATTTCGGTATTCCGAGTTCAGTTCCGTTTCGAGGCAGCTGGGGTGCATACCTGTGATATCCGTGCTCGTGCGATCCGAGGTACGTAAGTAATCGAATTGTTGGCTGTACCGTGCCTTTACTTGTAAAGGAGGCAAGCTACCATATTCGCGAGCGTGAAATACGTCGTTTGTGAAGTAGTGTGTGCGAAATAGTGTGGGCATTGTAAATTTTTGCCCGGAACACTTGGTCAGTGAGGTGACTAATCAACTCACTACACCTACGGCACTATTAGAGTTTTAAAAGTGCATATTGGTAGTTTGTATTGTGTCCCCTTGTGTGCCTACGTGTGCATGCGAAATAGTGTATGTGTATGTGCTTCTGTGAGTGACCACAGACTGGTACAGTGAAAATCCCCATTCCAATGATTGAGTGCAGTTCGTAAACTGCACCCATAAATCTGTTCTCTGGGCCACTCAGAGTGTGTGTCCGCACGTGTCTTCCGGTGCATTGTTCTATATGTTTTGTTCCAGTGTACATACTGTATAAGTGTGTGACACCTAAAACCCAGTGAGGATATCGGTCTTGTGGTATAGTTAGTTCTGGAGTTTGGGAAATGAACTTTACCCGAGCACCTACCGGCAATAACCAGTGATAAGTGTGTGGAGTCTTGAGTGTGCAAACATGTGTTCGGCTTAAGTAGGCGCATTGAAACCAGTATATACTGAGTAACCTACGTTGAGTTAACATTTGTGTGCGTGAGGTGTGTTGAACGGCGAGTGAATTTAACGTGGGTTAGTGAAAGAATACGAAGTGCAAACACATAGCGGGAATGTGATAGTGCGAGCACAAGGAATGAGTGTGAAAGTGCCGGCATATGGAGTGGGTGTGATAGTGTGAGGACATTTAGAGTTCGTGTGAAAGTGAGTGGAGTCTTGTGAGAATGCAAGTTAGGTTGCTTATACGAGTGAAGTGCGAGTGAACATAGGTGAAGAGTTCTAAGGGACCATGGAGGGCTATTGTTATGAGAAGGAACATTGTGTTGGTTTGAGGCCCCTTAGTGGTGCGTTTGCAATATAGTTTACGAATATTTGTGAGTATGAGTGTGTCTGCTAAACCAGTGTCGATGTGTCACGAATTCAGTGTGTGAGTGTGACCAAGGGTGTAGATAGCTGCCAAGGGGACCTACCTCTAATAAGGACGCTTAGTGCGCCTTGAAGGCATATAGAGTGAGTGGTATATTGGTTCGTGGCCCCTTAGTGGCACAACAGTACTGAGTAGGCGAAAGTTGACCAGCAAATGCGGCTGAAGGTTAGAGATCGATCCGACCCAGCCCAAGATGGACATCACGCCCTGGAACATGAGGCTAACCAGACACAGAAAGGGCAAGTTCCTATTAAATTTCTTAAATACTCCATGTATAGTTACAGGGTTTCATCCAGTCAGACTAATGATCTTTCCAGTCCACAGGTAGTTGTCAGAACAAGAAGCCAAGGCAACCTAGCTCAAATCGACTGCAATTCACTTAATGATGCTAAGTCTCTTTCAGGCCACATATAGTCAGGGTCCATGTTCGAGATTGTCAATGACGGTGGTATGGAGCAACAGGGACCGGATGCGGTGCTGCATACTGAAGGTCATGTGTTGGGCAAGCCAATTTCTCCTCCTCCTCCCCATCTCCTTAACCTCAGATACTGTAGAGAAGTCCTCTTCTTATTAAGAACCATGCCAGAAATCCTTTACTGCGGCCCTAAAAAGCCCAGTTTCAGATGCCTTAGCCAACCACCGTTCCTCGTTAGAGAAACAACCTTCTTCCTCTTCTTCTTCTTCTGCTTCACAGAAGTTTAAGGAGTTCCCACCAATCCATACTCCTAACCTAAAGCCTACATGATGATTGCTTAGTGCTTCAGCAATTTGTCGTGCAGAGAGATTACCGTGTTACCACCTTTGATGAGCGAACATACACGGGCATTCTACAGATGTTACAGGATCAGAGGGATATAGAGTACTACTACCAGTCACTGAAAACCGATCGTCCTGTTAAGCGTGTAATTCGTGGTTTACCACTTGAGTTCTTTCCACAGGAAGTTGAAAATTTCTCATACAGAAATTAAATGATAGTGAACTTATTGTTAGTCAACTAACTAAGCAATATCAATCAGGGACCAAGGCGAATATATCTTTGTTCCTAGTCAAACTGTCCAATGTTGAATGCAAGGCGACACTAGGTAGGGTTACCTTCATTAGGCCCTTTAGAGTTCGGTGTGAGGACTACGTCTATTCAGAGGTAGTCTCTCAATGTCACAATTGCCAACGATGGGGGACTCATGTGAGCTCTAAATGCCACATGAATTCGCGATGCGTGAAATGTGCCGAATCTCACGCAACAAAGGACTGCAAAAAAGCTAAAAACGCACCCCTGAAGTGATGGTGGGTCATCCTGCCAATTACAAGGGCTTTAAGGCCTACAGACAGATACTTAACGCAAGAGAGAAAGCGCGCAAGACCAACGGCGAAATGACGCAATGGCGTTGATAGATTTCTTTGAAATCATTTTTGCTTTCTTGAGTTTCTTTGTGTTTAGAAATGGGAAATCCTGATTCTGATGAAGGTAAGAATTCTTTCCAACCATAGACGCCAACCTTTGTTTCTACGTTCGATTTTCTATGCTCCTATACCCTTTATTTGGTAATGCATTCTAATTTGTACTGCATCATGTGACCAGTCTTTGTATTTTGTAAATGTTAATAAGGTCGCTTTTATATAATTATTTTCTTATGTATATAAACCTTAATTACTATTACGTGACTATCCTGGATTTCTCGCGCAATGCCGTGTGGGTTGCGTTCTACTTTATACTGCTAATTTGCAGAGCAGAATTCAGACCAGCTCTGTATCTTGTGGTGCATACTTCGTGTCTATCGCACCAATGTTTCGCGGGAAAATCTATCTAAGTAACGTTGGACAACCATGGAAGTGTGTTTCAGTAACATTCCCGTGAAGTGTGTTTACTACGCATCGTACAAGAACTAGTACACGTTAAGGATTGATCATCGGAGACTCTGAATACAAAATCTCAGCCTGTTCGAAGTAGTTGTTAACTTTCGATTTGACGTTAAATCGCACGGTGATTCTCAGCGAGCGAACCAGGTGAACTAGTGATGATTTTCCATTGCCCTTTTTGGATGGTGTTGTGATTTCTAAAGTGAAAGCAACTCATCAGGGAACTTCCATAGTGGGATTCCATCAGTGGAACTTTCTTCATATTGTGGTGACAGTATTATATCTATACCTCCCCCCTCCTTTCACTATCTTTAAGCATCGTCGAAGCGACGTAGTATCGAAGCAGCTGACATGAACTTCTATACGTGAGTATGTCAAAAAGTAGTTATAGTAAATATCTTTTCGATACAAACGCTTGCAAGCATAAAGCTAATAATAATAATAATACATATGGACTGAACTTTATTTTTCAATGTTCCTCAAAAAGAGAAGCAAATATTGTTCAGAGCTGAAAACACTCGCACGCTTTGCGATGTGTGTTGTAACTTGAAATGCTTGTCTATTCTTTGAAACCAGTGTATATTAAACGTTTCTTATATTTTCCAATTTTTGTTTTATTATGAACATAGACATTTAGAATACTTTTTTGCATATTAGTATTAAGGTGGTCATTACTTAGTCGTCATTAGTGTTTTCATAGGTTGCTATGGATTTTCCTCTAGCCATCCTGACATTTAAATTACAAAACGCAAATTTCAAATTACGTACCATATTTTTGGCTTCGGTAAATACAATTTGTGAAGCCCCAACACGAAAATTCATATCAATGAAACCAACTATCTTGGTTACCTCGGAAGAGTTGTGGTGCTATTGTATTCGTCAGTATATAAGTGTAAAACAGCGTCAAACGAAACAAAGCGAATGGCAACATCTCGGCACTTTCGGAAGGGCCATTATAAGTAATCTTAATATTGCTGTTAAGAAACGTTGTGATAATAGTCATAGTATCTAAGAAACGAAACCATACTACCACATGATGCGTCGAAGCAAATTTTGTAGGCATGTTATTATTCGTACGTGCGAATGTGGAACTCACGCTCTGTGACAAGCTGGTCCTCTTCCGGCCCTTCAGGCTCTGGAAGCTACTTCAGTTAAAATATTTGTTGACAGAAAACCACTGATAATTGTTAGACCATATCAGTCTCCTTCCAAAGGATTTGTCATTGCTGACCTTGAATCTCTAGCTAGACTAGGTAATAGCATCCTACTGGTAGGGAACTTCAATTATAAGCACAATTACATTTGTAGCATAAACACAAATCACAATGGTAGGCTCATGTACGATTACGTGTCAACATCCAGATTGCAGGTATTTAGTCAGTTTAACCCAACTCATTTTCCGCATAACGTAAGGCATACTCCGGATGTCCAGCACTATGCACTTTACAGAAATATTCCTCATTTCATGACAATTGAAGCCAAGAAAATGTTTCATTCAAGTCACATCCCCATAGTAATAAATACGCAAACAGCCGCAGAGCAAAAAGTAATTACACTGCGTTTTGATTAAGAAAGGGCTGACTGGAATAAATTTCGAACTGCAATTATCTCGAGACTACCAGCTCAAGTCACCCTTTCAACACCAGACGAGCTGGAAACAGCTTCCACAACATTGACATTTTCTATTCAAGAGTCAGTCAACGCATCTGTTCCAAACATATAGTATGGCATATTCGGCTAATGCATAAACTCATTTAGTACAAAATACCGGACACACTCTTACATTTACTTAACAGCTATCTGACAAACAGATCTTTTTTGTTCAAGCGAAAGACAAAAAATCGTCTACCAGTCCAATCAAATTAGGTGTGTTTCAGGGATCTATCCTAGGCTTGTACCTATTCTCGATCTTTGTGAATTATATACCGAAACACCAGGATACAAACATGTCCCTGTATGCCGATGACAAGGTCGTCTACGCCACCTCGAGAAAACCTCAACAATCCATGATATACATACAACGCCACATAGAGCGACTCCAGGATTAGTTGATCAAGTGGTAAGTTAAAATCAATGTTACCAAGTCCGAAGCAATCTTACTTACTAAAAAATACTGTAAGCCCCCGTCAACTAATATTAAACTAAATAATATTAACATCCCTTCTAAAACAGGAAGTAAAATATCTTGGAGTACTCCTCGACAAAATCTTCTATGTGCCAAACATTTCGAAATTCAACGTGGTGAGGCAAGCGGCAGATTGTATCGGAACGATTACACGTTAAGAGCAAGGTTACCCTGTATAAAATGCTCATACGACTTATACTAACTTATGGTGCGCCTGTGTGGGCTTTCGTCGGGAACACCCACCTGAAAAAAATACATTTATTTCAAAGTCGCATTTTAAAATTAATCACAAAATGCCCGCGGTACACCCGAATGACAGATCCTTACCGTAGACTTAACATCGACACCATTCTCAACCATATAAAAGACCTTTTATGAGAATGTAAACGCAGTAAACAATGAACTCATCACATATCAAGTCCTAAATAGATACAAGCACAGGCGCCCGTTACATACTCTGTATCCCAATCCACCTAAAATCAGTAAATAATAATTAAATAGCCAAGTATGTTCAACATCCTTCAGTACAAATAAAAACATAATACCTGGTGAAAATAATTAATTCAAATTAATTCAAAACAATCAATCTAACTTTCTGAGTCGCGCAAACTAAGCTAGCTTCAATTTGCCATAAAAAATAACCACAATCATTCATAACAGTAACTAAGAGTATAACTAAGTCAGTCTATTAGCTACTTGTATTAAATTTTCCATTGCGATAAATTATAAAGTTTATATTTATACATTTTATTTTTATGCATTAAAAAAAACTGTATGTTGCATGAACGGAAGCTTGTTAAACCATATGTACAGCTATGTATTTCAGAATGAAAGATTGTGTGGATTTCTTGATGTAAGAGTGTGCCAGAAAAAAAAAGGTGGTGGGGCATGACGAACAAATGGGAAATTATTTTGTAATACAAGTGGCTACATCTCCTAGTCCTAATAGTTTCTTTTCAGGTACACCCTCAGACGATAGATTCTGTAATTACACATGTGTGCTTTGTATGTGTGTGTGTTTGCATGATACAAACACTTGTTAATAGGATGCGATATTATTTTAGAGTCAATACAGACGTTTTGCCCAGGTTTCTCCACCCTTCTTGCATGTGTGGTTTACCAGGTAAACTACCAGTAGTTTGAACAGATAAGGGGATTTTTACAGAATATACAGCAATGCATATTTTATTTTTTGCCTTCTTCAAGAAAACTCTTCTGGCGTTTTTCTGTCTTCTTGTCTCACCTTCGTTCCTCTCTTTTGCACACTACGATTCGCGGTAAATGTCTCCAAAAGACAGAAATCGTAGCATTCACACCCGCGACAGATGCTTTAGATGCATGTAGCATGTTCATGCGGAAATCGCGAGTGGAAGTTGGAGAGCCGTCACTCCTCAGGGCGGGACTTTACGATGACCCTAACAGTCAAAATGTTCCTTTCTTTTTTCTTTCGTTCCGTTAAATTATTCATAAATCCCAGCCACCACACATTGTCGAATGTACAACCAATATCAACAAAAATCCCTATTACATATTTATTCTCCACCTCTGTTCTTTCCACTGTTTCCATGAGATGATTTATCGCTTACTCCTTGCTCTTGCCTTTTCTAAATCAAAATTCGTTTCTGCTCATCTTTCCTTCTATTCTTTTTTGAATCCTTGATATTATCTCTTTCTCGAATAACTTGCCGATTACATTCAATAATTTCAAATTGGTCTATACGATTTGACTAAGTTCCTCTTTTCCCTTGCTCTTCAATAATATAATCAATGCAACAACTTTCCACTTTATGGTAATTTTTCTTGCCTAAAAGACTCGGTGAAAAACCTTACGAGATAGGGGATCCATAATTCTTTTGTTTCCTTGAATATACGTATATCTGGTTTTATTTGATCTGGCCCGGGGGCTTACCTCTTCTTAACCATCTCAATCTTCTAATTCATTGTTTGTTACAGATTTCTCTCCATTATCTCCTTCTTCCTCCAATCTTTTATACTTCTTTATAATAAGCAACAGCAATATTCAATCCGCTACTGGATGAGGCATCACCCGGAGGGAGGAGTTGGTCTACTGCTCCCACGCTGACCAGACGTGTTGGGAGAGGGGAACCGAAGCCCTTAACTATTCACAGCAGCTCCCCAATTGCATTACGGTCCTGGATGGTCACTGTTCCAGACCCTCACGCCTTGGAAAAATTTCCTTGACAGAGTCGGGAATCGAACCCGGGACCCCACAATCAGCAAGCAGCGACGGTAACCACTATACCAGCGCTGCGGTCATACTTTGCAATATTTTCCCTTATATGTTTATGAGTCTGATGGTCTTTTTCTTCGTTATCATCCGGCAATATCCTTTCCATTAAATATCCAATTGATTCCTCAGTATTTTTTGCCATAGTTCCATCTTCTCTCAACATAGTTCAAATTTGTATTTTGGTCTTAATATTCTTAATTCGGTAAGATTAAGATCCATATTAAGATTCTTTCTTAGATAATTATTCTAGCTAGCTTTCTTATATCTAATAATAAGAAAGCAGATAATATTATGTCTACACAGATCTAGTTATCTAATAGCTTACACTAGTACTGCGAATGTTGTAAGTCTACAGGGCACACAATTGGTTTGAACGCTGTGATAACACGGTCAAAAGAAGAATCAGATCTTAGTCTCAGAATAATACTCCACGTTTTTGAGCCAAGAAATGTGCATGCACGTGAGCGAATTTGAAAAAAACATCCTTAAGTAATTACTTACATTCCTATAAAACGATGTCGCATTAATGTAATTATACACCAAGTGTAAATGTAACTTGCTTAAGAGCTAAATTAAACTGATGCTCTGATTCTATGGAGGAATATTAATAAATAGTAGGAATAAATTGTTTTGTAAACATAGTGTGAAAAATCAGAGGTGATAAATCTTCGTACACAGTAGAGAACAGCGGTTTCTGATAGAAAACCAAAACCTCTTTCCGGAGAACTGTCTTTTAGATATGAAAAGTGCATACTTGTCAGGACCGTTTATGGGTATAACTCGAAATTTGTTGTGAATGTAACATGTCAGAGGTCTTGCATGGAACTACAAACTTGCGAAATTAATAATAAAAATTAATAATAATTATTAAATGAGAGTAAACAATCAAACACCATTTTCGCTTGCTAAAGTACTCTAAACCAGTGGTTTTCAACCACCGGTCCACAGACCGGTGCCGGTCTACGGCGGAAACTTCGAAGATTTGAATCTTAGTACTCTTAGTATATTTGCACTAGCAAAATTTCTATATATCTTCAATATCAAATTGAATATTATCTGAGCTTCTCATCATTTCAAACTGTGAAACATATCCATTCTCATATTGCCTATAGGTACTGGACTGCTCGATGCTTCTAAAAATGTAATGATTGTATGAAATCAGGGAGAAGTGTGGTGAAATAATCTCAATCGTCCACTTCCAGTCAAATCCAATATGGGCAAATTTCGTGTTTTGTTTCTTACGCTTGTTATCGCTGTAGGACGTCCATTATGTGTTGTGTGTTCCGAGACACATTCCAATGATGCTATGAATCCTCCAAAACTTGTTAGAATTCTAAGAAACCTACGTTAGACTTCTTTGAAAGATTACGTTCTGAAATGCTACATGAGAGAAGTTACATGAAGAAAGTTACAACAACAGAAAAATCTCTTCTGGAGTCATCCTTTTATGTTGCCCTTAGAATAGAGAAAACGAAAATACCATTCACAGTTGGTGAGGAGTTGATTAATCCGTGTATTGTAGATGTCGCGAGTGTAATTCTGAGGCTGCTGAGAAACTGAAGCAGATTCTTTTTTTGGACA
>JAGDQP010061036.1:0-12107 GCA_022664845.1 Lepisma saccharinum
GGGCAGGGATTTTAACTGGTGTGTGAGGTTTTCATCCCCGATTGTTGATTCTGAATATCATTCCAACCAGGGTTAAAATCTTTGTATTTCTACCCAAACAGGTAGCATATTGAAACTTACTAGCAACACTAGTGTGAGGATCCCCCGTTCGTAATTTATAACAAATCGAACACTGGCCGTAGGTATGCTCTTAGTAGAAAAAATCTCGAAGATATATCTGTGTAATCGGCTTCATTGATGCTCTATTAGGCAATGGAAGTTAGGTCCTTTCTGATTCTGTTCTAATCTAGGCCAAATTTAAGCATTGTTTTCGGTATAAAGACCTTTTGAAATGTAAATGCACTTTCCGTGTACGGACCATCACCGGCTTGCGTCACATGCCACATAGAAAGCTGGATCCATAAACAGATGACGATGTAATAAATCACCAGAGAAATAAGTTTGAATAACATCAAATGGATCATATTGTGAATCGAGCTTGGTATGAAGCTTTGTCCATTATGGAGCGAAGATTTTGGCTCACATAAAAAAAATAATCGTGAACTGTCAGTATAACATGGCAGAATGCTAATCGAAATCATCTCTCGATATCATCTTAAACATCATGGAGTATTTTATCACTGATGTACATAGAAGAATGAAAGTTTTGTCCATTGATATATTTTTGGCAAGGCATTAAGTCGTCGCTAATGGAACGGTAGGGGAATGCCGACCTGATATGGTGAGTACCGGAAATATTCTGGGGTGATCCAAAACCAGTACTGAGGCCTTGCAGATGGATCTACAAGGCCTACAAAGGATGCTTGGATCCACAAAGGCTAGGGGAAGATAACCCCGAAGAAACATTTCATGGTAAAGGGAAGTAGTTTCAAGATTATCCCTCTGAGGCTGAAGGTGTGGTAATGATGAAGCGGCAAGACTCAGAGATGGACAGCGGATGACATCTTTGATGTTTACCTTTACTGCTTGGACGTAGAGCTGACAATTCTGCACCACTAAACCATGTCTAGAAATAGTAACACATATTTTTTCTTCTCGATATATGCAAAAATCTATTTCCACAAGCTTCACAATAAATACACCCGAAAACTAAGAAAATAATTTGAAATCTATATCGCAGAACCGTGGATACCCGAGCATAGCGAGATTAAGGTCGACATTTTGATCAAGAAATTGAAAATTTCAAATCACCAGGCCTTGACAACATCCCAGCCGAATTATGTAAATCGGGAGGCATATCACTAGTGAAGGAACTACATAAATTGTTAAGTGCTATATGGAGAAAGGAGTAGTTTCCAAAGAAATGGAAGACACTAATAATAGTTCCGATTGACAAAGAAGGCGATAAATCTGACGGTAACATTTATCGCGGACTCTTTTTACTCCCAACATGTTTCAAAGTGTTGAGTAATATCCTGTTAACATGCCTAAGCGTATATGTAGATGAAATAATTGGAGGTCACCAATGTGGATTTAGAAGAAACAGATTTACGTAGGTTCAGATTTTTGCCTTGAGACAAGTGGGAATGGGAGAAGAAGTGGGAATACAATGGGATGGTTCACCAGCTAGATTTTAAGAAACCATGTGAAACTATCAAAAAGGAAAAATTATAGAATATCCTGGTACAATTTTGAATTCCGAAAATTAAACTTGTGCAACTAGTAAGAATGAGTATCAGCGACCCCACAAGCGAAATACGGATAGGTAATAAATAATATGTCAGATAATTGTGAGATTCGCGGCAAATTGAAACAGGGTGATATCATGTCATCACTACTGTTTAATTTTGGGTTAGAATATGCTATTCTAAAAACAAAAGAGGACAAAAAGGGACTAACATTGATTGACTTAAACCAAATGTTTGTATACGCGGATGATGTAGATTTAATAGGTGACGATATAAATGTACACAGAAAAAAGTCAATGAACGTTCAGTTGCAGGCAGTCAAATGTTCAGTTCCAGATGAACCTGCCGAACGTACGGCTATGGCAACTGAACATATTTAGTTAAAGGTATTTAGTAGACGGAAACAATGTGTTCAGTAAGCAGTGTAGCAGATGTTATAGTGCCTGTTACTGGACGCATATAGTAAAACAGTATTGACTAGCAAAAAAGGAGAGGTCTGGAGTGGGGTTCGAACTCACGACCTTCAGATTGCTTGTTCACCTTGTTGTCCAGCACTCTACCACTGTTCCACAGCTTCTTTTGTTGAACGTAGGACATTTTACTAACCCTTTTATGTTACGGAAACAGTTTCTGGAGTAAAGACATTCATGTAAACTTTAATTATTCAAAACGTGGAAACTTTATTAATTGATCCTGTGTTAGAATAGAGCTATGAAGAAGACCGATTCGTGGTTTTACAGAAGTGAGATATCTCAAGAGTATCATAATGACGTTTACTTTAGTGTTCGGGTCGACGACATTTCTCAAACAAACTGACTGTCAATTTCCATGACATTCAGTGAATATACTTTCCACTGGATGTACGACTGTAGCCACTATAACCGCCCAGTTGGTTCCATATTTGGTTCCCCTTACTGTTAATGTTTAGTAACAGTTTGCATAATACAATAGTAACTGGCATCTGACATGTTATGTTGAAGTTCAATCAAACATTGTTCAGTATGTGTTGCTCTATGTTTAGTTGCGTTACGTGTAACCATTTTTGTTTCGTTGCATGTACCATGCAAGTTGGCTTTTGTACAGTTCGTAGTATCAGATGTTTTGCAGATGTTTTGTTAACGGCAGTAGAAAACACTTAACTGGACCTGTTTAGTTATAATTTATGGATCGATTTTTCTCCGTGTACTACAAAGTAACAACGATGTCTTAGTAGAAGCTCGCGATGAGATAGGTCTATAGGTGAACATACAGAAAACAAAATACATTATAAGAAGACGAAACGCAGAAGATAATGGAAATAGACACATAACAATTAATAATGAGATCATAGAGAAAGTAAATAAATTTAAATACTTTTGAGCATATGTAACTAGCAAAGAATGAGATCACCAAAGAAATAAGAAGTTGCTTAGGATC
This sequence comes from Lepisma saccharinum, assembly GCA_022664845.1. Taxonomy (NCBI): domain Eukaryota; kingdom Metazoa; phylum Arthropoda; class Insecta; order Zygentoma; family Lepismatidae; genus Lepisma; species Lepisma saccharinum. The sequence continues at coordinate 3,045 of JAGDQP010061036.1, forward strand.
TGGCAACGTATATTTCTATTGAGTCCAGAGACTATTAACATCGCGGTTAACATCAAGAAAGCTGAAATTAAAAATATACAGTACGGTTATTCTGACGGTAATACTTTACGGTTTCAAACGTTGGGGTACAACCTTGGCAGTTTAATATAAATAACGTGTGTTTGAAAATAAGGTTTTCAGCAAGGTACACGGGACGAGATGACTGGAAAATGGAGGAGACTACATAATGGAGAACTCCACATACTGTATAATTCACCGGATGCTGTAAGAATAATGAAATCACGAAGGTTAAGAGAGGCAGGATAAGAAGCTCGGATGGGGATAAAACGAAGATTATATTCTATCTTGGTTGGTAAGCCGGCGGGAAAGAGGCCATTGGGAATACCAAGACTTCGTTAGGATGACAATATTAAAAGAGATCTTCGAGGGGTAGAAATTCAAAATGAAAACTGGTTTGATCTTGCCCAGGGTAGGATACAATGGGGATCGTTTGTTTCTGTGACGATGAACTTGAGAGTTCCGTAAGCCATAGAGTTAGTTAGTTAGCAGGCAGAGACCAGACGTATCACACTTCCTCAGATATTGGTGGAATATATGAGATTCAGTATTTCTTGTAATTTGTTTTGTATTCATTGTTGGTTTGCGTTCATTTTATTTTTAATTCTTCGTTTCGCATAAATTTCATTCCATAGATTGTATTTGCAAACTTACTCGTTGAAAAGAGAGATTCTTGTTTATGCACCAAAGGATAATAAGTTGGAAAACTGATCGCGAACTCGACAGCTACGTGTAACAGTGCAGCAGTCAATAATCATTGTTATGGTGAATAAGTATTGCATTATTCAATATCTAGTATCAAACATTTCATCTTGTTATTAATGCGAATTGTTTATTATTGTAACTCTCTTCCTCCCTCCCGCCCCCTCTCTCTCTCCCTCTGTGTGTGTGTGTGTGTGTGTGCACAATCCCAGTAGCACACACATTTGAGAAACTGTGGATTCAACGTTAGTCCCGCTACGTAATTTTAACGGTGTGTATGTACCTAAATGTTCGCCTATTCAGTAGGTTTTTTGACGTTTAGAATCAATGCAGTCTTCAACGACAAGAAGTAGACGATGAGCAAATTGTTTTGTAACGTTGTATTTGCCCACCTTTTCAACCATGTTTTACAGTTGACTAAAAGAGTACTGAGTTTGTAAATTTCCCACACGTCTACAGTGGGATTTGAAGCTGGCACTTTCTGCACTGGTCGTTAGTAGCTCGTGACACTAGCCACTCATTCAGGAAGCCATCTAGCGAGTAACTACTATTTCACAATTCCTTTTGTGTTAAGAAAACTTTCTCGGAAGTAAAATTCAGGCTAGGTGACCATATTGTTTCGATAGATTTCAGGGAGAATCGGGGCAATTCAACTTATTCCTTGTTGCAACTGTAATATGGCTAGCTTTTCCGCTTCCCCACTTCATGAAAAATTACTCAATTCTCAATACTGTTTCTCTATACTCCTTCAATTTGGAGTTTAGAAATGAGCGTACATGTCAATCAGAAAATTCCTACTATGATTTTAGAAAAGAGAAATAGCAAAAATAGTACAGTGCATGGATTTAGCAAAAGTAGAGAATAGACAGAGGTCGTTTTCGAATGTTTCTTTCTAATAAAAACAATAACATTTTGCGAGACATATTTATTCTTCAAACCAGGGAGACGAATGCGTTAATCTGGGAAGACTGCCCGGAAAACGGGGGTGAATGGTAACTCTAGTATAGGTTGGAATTTCACACTATACAGGATTACTGATTGCATCTTGTGTTAATTTTTCTCTCCCCTTCCGGCACATCAGATATTTGACAACATTGCTAATATATGACGTCATTTTTGGGGTAACGTTCTCCGTATTCGTAACCTAAAAGGAGTAGTAAAAAATTAATGAGCAAGAAGATGACTCGTAGATGAGCGGTTACAGCGTCGAAATACCAACGACGGATGTAGAAAGTTCCAGCTTCGAACCCACTGCAGACCTGTAAAGAATTTACAAACAAAACCAATATATCAACGTGAAAGAAATTGATGAACCGTCATGAAGTTCAATGCTCTCTTTTGCTCAAATAAAAAAGGTGGTTTTTACCCGTTAAAGAGTTGTGCAAATACAACCTTACAAAAACGTTACTAAAATACTCCACTTCTTGACGGTCAAAACTATCTGGTGTAGTAAAAAGTAATCCATTATTTTTGCATGACATTGAAGGCTTGACTTACCATAGTTAGAATGATCCGATTTAGGTCACATATGCGCCGTTTTGTTCGATAACGTGTTGCCATTTGGAAGGTAATATCATGATGCCTCTCTCATAGAAGCCCTTGTCCCTATTGGCAAAAAATTGAGACAGTCGATGTTCACAAGCCTCTCTTGACGCGAATTTTTCACCAGCAAACGTGTTCGCCATGGACAGGAACAGATGGTAATCACTCGGTGCCAGGTCCGGACTATAAGGTGGATGCATAAGAACCTCCCAACCAAGCTCCCGGAGCTTCTGGCGAGTCACTATCGATGTGTGTGGCCTGGCGTTGTCCTGGTGGAACACAATGCCTCTCATATTGGCCAAAGCTGGGCGATTGCTGCCTTCAGACGATCCAATTGTTGACAGTATAGTTCCGAGTTAAGGGTTTGGCCGTAGGGGAGCAGCTCATAGTAGATAATTCCCTGCCAATTCCACCAAACACACAGCAAAACCTTCCTGGCCGTCAATCCTGGCTTGAGCACCGTTTGCGCCGGCGCACCGCACTTCGACCACGACCGTTTTCGCGTGACGTTGTCGTAAGTGATCCACTTTTCATCACCAGTCACCAACCGCTTCAGAAATGGGTCGCTTTTGTTGCGATTCAGCAGCGATTCGCAGATGGAAATTCGGTCCATGAGGTTTTTTTGCGTTAACTCGTGTGGCATCCATACATCAAGCTTCTTTTTGTATCCAGCCTTATGCAAATGATTCCACACGGTTTTTTGTGCAATGTTTAGCTCTTGGGCAATCGAAACAGTGCTTACATGACGGTCGGAAGCAACAATGTCCATGATTTTATCGACATTTTCGACACGTGGCCTTCCAGTGCGTGGTACATCTTTGACGTCAAAATTACCGGAACGGAATCGACGAAACCAAAATTGCGCGTGATTGGCTGTTACAGTATCAGGACCATAAACACTATTCACATTTGCAGCCGCCTGGCTTGCGTTTTCTAATTTATCGAAGAAAAACTGAAAATTTTGCGTATTTTCTCTTTGCATTTTGACGCGCGCTCACACAACACTGAGTCAATTCATCACAACTATCAGAACAGTGTTTGTAGTATGCAATCTCATCGTTTGAACGCCATCTCGTTGAACCCGATCGGACTTATACAACGCGAGCTACAGATCACTGAAGCCATCTATTGGCAAAATAATGGATTACTTTTTACTACACCAGATATGTTGATTCTACAAGTCGAATGGACTGTTGAACAGGCGGACATTTCTGTACATACGCAACGTTAAAATTACGTAGCGGGTCTAACGTTGAACCCACCATTTCTCAATGTTTGTGTGCTAATCAGGAGAAAATTAATTCTCAAGTTTGACAGTATGTGGACAGATTCACATATTCAGAGCATGGCTAGCATCTCCGTCAAACAGATGGAAGACGTTTGTAGTCAAAGCGTGGCTTAGATTCAGGACATGACGTCGACCAGCAGCTGGAATCAAGTAAGATCAGGAGACGAATCAGCAGAAAAATAACACATAGAGTTAATTCCATTATATACAATTCAGGGATTGTTAGTGTAATCAGAATCATGTTGGCCATCATCATGACGAGATTAACTGCCGTGAAGCAAATCATCAAAAGAAAGGAATCTAATCACCACATCATTGAACACACAAGAGTGACACACTAACCTAACTTAACCCACTAACATCCTGAAGATGTTCAAAATCGTCAACACTAGTGAGTGTGGTAGCATATTCCAAGTAAGAAAGATTTAATCAGATTACAAAAAGAAAGCGGCTGAAATGCATGCGTTCTTTATGCTTGCATTAAACACAAGTAGCGTATTCTCAATAAGTACAAGATTTTCTAACAAAGAATTCTAATGGGAGAAGAGTTGCTAACAAATTGTTCTCTGAGAAATGTGTGCCCGTTTAAAATGAACAGCAAATCCTACGTATAGGAGTGTGGTTACAAAACAGTCAGCTAATGACTCCAAGCGTCAAATGTTTCAGGAATTCAGTGAGTTAAGCCACAAGGTCAATAAAGTCGTGATTACTATTTACTTTCATTTGCCTGCAATTCGATTATCATTATTTGTTGTCAGATGGGCCCAGGAGCCTATATGGTGCATCTGACAACAAACAGTGATAATCAAATTGCAGACAGAAGTCATGTAAATGAAAGTAAATAGTAATCACGACTCTATTCATATTCTGGCTTATCTCTCTCTCTGTTTCCTTATATTACTTAATTCTACCAGCTAACACAAAACCTATCGTGAAATCGGAACACAAGAAGCTTCTTCATGCGGGAACACAATTAATAAAATCATAATTGCGTCAGCAATTTTGAATTGTCAGATGAAGGCACATTGTAAACACGTAATTCATAAATGTCTTGTTTGTTTCTGATTGAAAACTAATTGATTGATGTGAAGTTTACCTACGTCACGAGCGCAAACAACAAGAACAATATACGCGTTTAATATGAACTAGGGTTGCATTATTCATTTACTTGCTACCAAAGCAATTTACCTGGAAGTTCTGAGTGATTTTACAATAGAGCTGAGCTATTCTTAGAAGCTTTACGACGATTCATAGCTTGGAAAGAGGAACGCAAAAATATCTACAGTGACAATCAGAGCTAACAAGGAATTGAAGGAATTTCATCGACTGGTTTCAACATTATCATTCAGATTCCAAACTCCAGATTACCTAACAATAGAAGTGATTCACTGGTATATAATTCTTTTCAGTGACCCTCAGGAATTAAGTCAATGAAACATTATTTGGTGCCTGCTAATAAAAATCAGTGCACGCGTTCGAAAACAATTGCTACACTGTTGATTCAGATAGAGGCGTGTAGCAGTTTTGGACTGCTCACAAAAATATTTAATATGGTAACACTTTCGTTTGCAGAGACATGCTGTTTGTTGTAGAAAGATTCTACTTATCTTCAGCTCTGAAGTACGTAAAACCTAAACTAACTAACTCTATGGCTTATGAAACTCGCAAGTTCAAAGCCGTAGTAACAAACGTTCGCCATTGGATTCTATCCTGGGCAATATCAAGCCAGTTTGCATCACGAACACCTACTTTTCGAATATCTCTTCTAATATTGTCCTCCAACGACGTATCGGTCTTCCCAATGGTTTCCTTCCATCCGGTCTTCCAATCAGGATAGAATATAATCTTCGTTTTTCCCCCATCCGCGCTACGTGGGTTGCTCACCTTAGTCGTCGCGATTTCATTATTTTTACATCTGGTGAATCGTACAGTCAGTGGAGTTCTTCATCATGGAATCTCCTCCGCTCTCCAGTCATCTCGTCCCGTATATCTTTCTCAAAATCTTATTTTCAAACACACGTAATTTATGTTCATCTGCTAGGGTCGTACCCCAACTTTCGCAGCCGTAAAGTATTACCGGCAGAATAACCGTTCTGTATATTTTTTATTTCAATTTCGTTGAAATTAATCGCGATGTTAGAAGTTTTTGGAGTGAATAGAAACATGCGTTCCCCGATACTAAGCGACTTTTTATCTCTTCCGTTACCTCATTTTTGCATGTTACCTATGCTCCCAAGTATTTAAATTTGTATACTTTCTCAATGACCTCATCCCTAATTCTTATGTTTTCATTTCCTTCATTCCTGGTGTTTCGACTTGTTATCAGGTATTTTGTTGTATCGATGTTTACATGTAGATCTACCTCATAGCACTCTCCTACTAAGACATTAGTGTTGCTTTGTAGTGTATCTATATCGTCCCCTATTAAATCTACATCATCCGCGTATACGAACAGTTGATTAAAACCATTCAATGACAGTCCCTTTTTGTCCCCTTTACTTTTTAAAATCGCACATTCCAACGCAAAGTTAAACAGTAGTGGTAACAAGGCATCACTTTGTTTCAGTCCGTTGCGAATCTTCAAACTATCTGACATATTATTACCTATCCGTATTCTGCTTATGTGGTCGCTGAGACACATCTTCATTAGTTGAACCAATATTTTCGGAATTCCGGATCGTATCAGGATACTGTATAACTTTTTCCTTTTGATAGATACATATGTTTTCTTAAAATCAATGAATAGCTGGTGAACCATCCTATTGTATTCCCATTTCTTCTTCAAAATTTGTGTCAAGGCGAAAATCTTTTTCAACGTGGATCAATTTCTTATAAATCCACATTGGTGATCTCCAAGTATTTCAATTATTACCACTCTGAGGCTGAAGATGAATAACATCGGCAAGGCTCAAAGATGGACAGAGGACGACAGCTTGAACTCTACACCGATAAAACATGCACGAGATAGTAACAGATGGTTCATGTAATAGTAACGTAGAACCTTAGAATATAAAAATTATACTCAGAACTATAATAATACACAACATGTAACCTGCATGTAGAATACCTAATGTCAAGCATTGTTTTGAATTAGGAAAAAAATCAGGGTTCTTTTCGAAATATTATGATCTCTGAAAATTCCATTTTGCGTTCTTCTCGGGATATACCTACCACAATTCCAACACTGCTGGTCTATAAACCTACTGGTATTTCAGTGTGAACACTATTGGTAAAATATGATATTTACTGCCGGGAAAGCATCAAGTTTCATAACACAAGTATTTTGAATTTAACTGTCTACTTTCATTAAACTAAAGTTAAAATAAAAGAATACTTCCGTCAATCACATATGAACAGTTCATCAGAAAATATGAATATATTTGTTTGCAGCAGACAATTCCTACCACAAGCTCGACCATAAGGCGTTAACGTTAATAAAGAAATGTTGCCGTGCGAATGGAATACAATTATTAAGCCTCTGATTTCAAACATACCAATATCTTCCTTGTTAATTTCTTCACAGTAAGTGTCCACTTTCTTCACAGCCTTCTCATAGTTCGCATCTGAAGTTTTTAATCTGTTTTGCAGAATTTTCAGGAGCGATTTTACTCTCTCCGTATGCATAGTGTAGTTTTTATGAATCTAACAGAAATAAAATTAAATTTAATTAAAATTGAAATAATGACTTCATTACTAAATATACAGTTGCAAAATAAGGAATGTCCCAAAAATATATAGTCACTTTATCAGTCTATAACTTACTGTACATCATATAGTCTCTTTCAGGTAGAAATTAGATTTGGAATTACAGAATTTGGTTGAAAAACTAATTGAAGTTGAATAGCAGCTTAAGGTGATCTTACCTTAGGTTGTGTACAAAACTACAAACTAATAGAAAATCGTACTCATAGTGGTATATGGTGGTCTAAGTGCATAGCAAGGTCTACATCAATTGTGTAAAACTTGAGGTTACCAAACAAACTGCCAATTTCACTGAAACACTAGTCAACACGATTTGTGGTACACAGAAGAGTGATTGTATGGCGAAGAGAACCTGGCACCGAGAAGGCAAATATGTGGTCGGTATGTGTCTATCACACATAGGCTATCTGTAATGATGGCTATTGGCTTCACCTAGCAGATTGCTCAGAAATGGAACGTGACGAACTTTAAAAACGGCAATAGCACATAAATAGATGCAGTGTGCTTTTGTTAATGATTCAGAGTTCTGTGATAGTGTACTGTGTAAAAGACGGCTGAGAAATGTTAAGGAAGTAAGCCAATCACGCAAACAACTATTGTTTTGTGTGTGGGAGTTGACATTGATATCACAACGACGATATTTGACGACCCTAAGGAATAAATTATAATGCAGTGTATTTTTGGTTTAAAGTGGGAGAGCAGAATAAGCACTGGGCTCGTCGTATCTGCTGTTGGACCTGGATCAAGTGTCTGACACAATGGGTAAAGGGTTCGCGACATATGAATTTTGCAGTACATATGGTATGGCGTGAATCAAAATATTAGTCATCGGATTATTATTTGTTTCTTACCAAGATAGTAGGGTTAATTAGCAAATCAAAACACAAAGTACAGTAACCAAATGTGCCATAGTGAAATGGGACTATGATATCAATTTTAAGAGTATATGTATTTATTCATTATATTAGGTGTCGGGATATTAAAATTATTATTTGTATCGTCAAGGTATATGCACCACACAGACAATACATAACTATGTAAAGAATTTGATTAATTCGTTGACAAAGTCCTGGAAACTGTGTTTCCCTCTTACGTACATGCAAGCTGATGACCAAAACAAACAATAGCTGATTTTCCTGAATTGATTCACGCTTATGGAAAGAGCCAAGAGAATGAACCAAACCAGGAAGGTAAGAAAGCAACGTTCGCGGAATTTGGAATTTATGTAAAGAGAGGTGACGAGTGGATTGAGAGGACGAGAAAACAGTATTCGGATTTTGAGACTGAAAGCGTAAGCACCAAGTTTGGAGAGTGAAAAAGTGTACGACAACCGAGACTCGTTTGCGACGATGGAACGATCATCTATTTGCAAGTAAGAGGTCACTCAATTGCCAGAAGTCACTCAAATCTATTTCGAGCTAATTTAACGTAATTTTAGTAAAGTTTAATAAATTTAGGTAGAAGTTTGTATAACGAAATATAAATTAATAATAAAACTATGTTTGGCAACATTATACGAAATCAAATTGTTTTATTTAATTAGTAAGACCAATGCCATACATATTAAGTAAGCAAACAAGTAATGTGACTCTATTTTGACAGTAGTCAGTTCGGCGGCCTGGATCGGCACAGGTACCGCTGGCTCCGCCCTTACACTGTTCAGCTCTGCAGCCGATCAGACAAACAGACGCATTTTAAGCCGACGAAACGAGGACTACAAGAATAGAAAGTGGGCTTGTTTGAAACGTCACCTCGCATCCTACGAGATGCCA
>JAGDQP010061038.1:0-12106 GCA_022664845.1 Lepisma saccharinum
GAGTTTCAAGCAACGAACAATAATCCGTTTGCGGCAGGTCGAAATCTAATTGGCTGGAAGCAATTTGAACAATTGGGTTTTTAAAAAAAATGAATTAGCAACATTGAACTACTTCACCAATCAAAACTATTCCAGTGACTATGAGTTAATCTAGCCAAGACCTTTCCAATGAAACCTCAGGCATATCTCTACGCCTTATAGTTCCTGAAATATATTTTAGGCATTGGTTGGTAACACTGAAAATGGGGTTATCTGGGAACGAACGTCAACACACACAGTATATTCCTATTGTGTCGAATAATGTTTATGCCAAGTTTTATGATCCTATGTTTAAAATAATGGAAGCAATTAAACTTTTATATAGAAAATAGATTGGCAACACTGGTAAACGGATTGCTTGGAGACGTAGACACACTCAGTGTTTTTGTATTGTATCCAATAATGATTTTGCTAAGTTTTCTGCAGCTAGGTCTAACTGAACGGAACCAATTTGAACAATTGTTTTCTAACTGAACTACTCTACCAGTGAAGACGGTTCCGGATGGGTCTGGTCTAGTTTAGTCAAGAACTTTTCAACGTCACCTCAAGCGTATCTCTACATCCCCTGAGTTAAATTTATGGACACGGACGCACGGGCGGACATACTGACAGGGATTATACGCAATAGTTTCGCTATCAAGAGACCTAAAAGCAGGTATTAAACTAAACTTATTACCTTGGCTCACTAGGACATGTAGAACATTTGCCTGCTATATAGTTTATTTCGATGAGAGTGCCACCTTTTCATCGCAACAAATCCTATGTTGCTTTACCTGCCTACCAGGACCAAAGCGAATTAATTTTTATCAATGTAACTCACCAATTGGCACAATGATGCTAGTACAACAGTGAAATTTGGAGCCTTTACTCGAAATCGAACTCGAGACCGCATGCATAAAAAAGGAAAACGTTTTGGAACTTGGTTGAGTAAGAGATGTACAAATGAGAATCTGAGTGAGGAAATTGTTACGTTTGCCTTAAGTATAAGTTTTAAAGACTATTTCACGTTATAACTCAGGTATTCAGCATTCTGGTGAAATCATGGGTTCACTCATTTTGATGCTCAAGAAGAACTTCAGCAGTAATTTCCCAGAATACGAGGAATGTTCTTCTAAATTGTATTCTGTGGGTATTGCTCAAGATAAACAATTATATTGCAGAAGATAATTCTGGATTGCGAAATGTATTTTAAGGTCTCCCCATTGTAATGGATCGTCTGTTCTGATAGTACCAGTGTTTATTACAACGTAAGACATGCTGCCTCATTTTTCTATTGTATTCAGTATACTTTATCTCTGTGACTATAATAGAAAGTACTGAACAAATGACACGAATGTTCTAATACTTTTCCTCTTTGAAACATTTTCAGTGTTACTTTTACAAAAAACATTAACACAATTTTTTTTATGATTTTGTATATAGAATAACAAATCTCATTACACTTTTGTACAGTTAATTAGCAAAATAAGTCTTCACGACAGTAGGCAGTTAAACACTTGAAAAACTACTAAAGCTGACTGAGCTGGGAATGAGGACCTCCTTTTTCCCTCGCATGACTTACGAATCTGGTGAAGACGCATCATCACTCCACGTGGTTTTCATTTAGGGTCACTGAGATCGTGTCATCCAGGGAAACCAGAATTTTACCTTCAATACCACATTTTCCTCAAATAACACTCTCATTCCTTTTGTAGCTCTAATGAAAAAAGGACATTTGTTGAGGAGTAGGTTCAATTGGCATTTGTTGAGTCATCGGTGTAGCTGGAGAACTATGAGAAGGCATGTGTAGCCATAGTTCCATACCATTTACATCGGTTCATGTCCATAGCCCATCCTGAACACCATGGAATTTTCTGGTGTTGCAAACGAAATTATGTACCTTAACTCGATCCACTAGTTGTGGCTAGGGCAATGTTCCCCACAATCTGTAACAATTTATTTGCTCTTGATAATGAATGACAACTAATCAAGTCTCTCTTGAGCCTTATGTAGCCAAATGCTCGTGCGCAATATCCAATGCATTCAATCAATGCATTTACGTTTACATGTATAATCGATCAAAATATTTTAGAATGTTTTTTATATATTCAGAAACATTTGTGGAACAGATAAGTAGTGGCAATCAGATAAGTAGTAGGATAGCATACAGAGCAAACAAGTCCTATCGCCTCCGTGTCTCGACTCCGAGTAGTGGTCGAGGCGGAGAGACGAACTGGGAGATGGCCCACCCCAACACTGTGAAGAATCCATTTCAGATTCGTTGAGCCCCTGAGGCACACGAAACACAGTTGTGCCAAGAAGGATAAGAGGTGAGAGTGGTAAGTAGGGACCCAAAATAAACAAAAAATCAAGGATAAAAGCGATGTGTACAGAATTGTACATTACCAGACGGATGCTTCAATTGTTCTTACTCTAATCTACATTTTACAACACAACACCGAAGCTTCATATTTCCCACCACCACGTAATGTTTTGTCTTAAAACGCATGTACGTATCCAGTGACGAGCAAGGCCTAGAGATTTGTCAAGTTTCGAGTCTGCAAGCATGGTAAAAGCAGATCGTTTATCATTTTTTTAGAAAAAAAAAAAACCTGAAGTATCTATAGTAAACTTTGGTGCATTAATACCTCTGTCATAAACAATGTTGGTTAAAATGTTGTCCATTCGAACATTTTAGACAGAGATTTATTGAGTTGAAATTTATTTTAAGGACTGAGACTGAGGCCGAGAGTTTTATTGAAATTTCATATATAAATTCGAAGCTTTTATTTTTAAAATTGGCAATTACCACGTACCATTTTCCATATCAGTACTAGACCTTCCTTTTAACACATTATAACATGAATCTAAGTCCAAACACATAATTCATAATATTTGGATCCTTTATTAGAACCGCCAAGGAAGCGATGTGCTGAATGTGAAGGAAAACAGAGACGGTGGGCTAAGTGATAGCATATGATTTGACCTAAAATGATACCATAAATAGTTAGTGAAATATTGTATTATATACACTTTGTTTATGACTGATCGTTTGTCACTATACACATAGGGTGCGTTTAATTAACAGCCTGGCCGTGGGCAACTGTGTTTAATTAGCAGCTAACAGGCCGCGCCACAGTCTGGCTGTAGGCTGACTAGAAGTAGGACATGCAGCTCGTTTTTGGCGGGAAGCAGAAGAAGCTGGCGAGAATCAGCTGTTGCCAACCACACTATAATTATTGGGTTGTATGATAATTTGGATTCAAGTATACAACGTATTCCTTGTTTGTATATGGGTTGCTATAGAACAATTGAAATTTTCTGTTAATTAAAAATAATAAGAATTTTTTAATAGGTATAGGGAAACAAGTGTGTAAAACACTTAATACGTCACGGTGACGGTTCACACTAATAAGATGTACGAATCATTAACTTGTTTTTTGTTTGTATGGTTATAGTTCAGAAGATGACCCAAGTTGATAACAATGTTTTCTCAAAAGTCAGTCCGAAAGATAATACATTAACGATATCGATATTAAGTTTCAAACACGTAAGTTGCTTTAAGCACTTCACTGGAGGATATTTTCTCGTGCTCTGAGTATGAGATAGTATTTTTCCATGGGAGGAAAACGTTATCTTGAAAGAAAAAGCTGACGTATGCTGTTAGTACGCAAGCGCTATATACAAAGAATAAGTATAATCTTGTAATTAATTTGAGTACCACGTAACTATCGTCCTTGTGTGTGTAGTAGAGAACCCTGTTTACAAGTGATTAAATGACTTGAGTACTCTGTCCAACTATAACCGGCGTATACTGAGAAGGGACAGATATATTAACTCTACAATAGCCTGAACAATTTGTAAATCTATAATGTGTCTTCTTAACTATCTCATTTGCACCGGGGGAGGGGCCTATATTATTACGGTAGTTCTAGATATTAGCTGCTTCTGTTGTACGGAGTTGAAGATATATCAAATGCTGCTTTCATTATTTTGAATACGTAGCATGCATAAGAGGGCTCCTCGCTCCAACCCCCACATTTTTAACATTTTTCAAAATATTTCAGAGACTAAGAGCATTATCAAAAATATAAGAACATAGCGTACTAGAACTTACAAATTACTATCAAATAAAATACACAGCGATTTCGAAATCTTGTCCATTGATTAGTACTGAGACTTTAATTAAATAATTACGTCATAATATTTGTAAACGTATCACTCATCAATGGACAAAACCTCGAGATCGCTGTCTATTGTATTTCATAGTAAATTGTAAGTTCTAGTACGCTATGTTCTTACATTTTTGATAATGCTCTTAGTTTTTGAAATATTTTTAAAAAATGTTTTTAAAGGAGGGTTGGAGCGAGGAGCCTTCATAGTGTGATATAAAATCAAAAAGTGCTGCTAAAACACATACGTTCTTCTACATTATATCCTTGCACTCATATAACTCCCTTGGTTTTACATTACATTCTGGGTTCTATATATCCAAATCGATCAAAGTAATATTATTTAAATTATTTTCAAACACCTTCTAACAGGACTAGCTAATATAGAGAATAAATCCTCCTTTTAGTAGCCAATTGAAACACGTGTTTTATAGCGTGTTGTATTGTACAGTAAGTGTGGCACGTATTTTAATTGGCTATTCACCCAAATCGCACGGAAAGCAAGCAACGTAAGCTTTCATGAGATTACAAGAAGGCACGCAATAAAATACGTGTTTTAATTGGCTACTCATCCTAATCTCAAGCAACGCAAGCGGACTTGAAAATGAGGTCTTACCCAGGTGTGTCCTGTACGCATAATACCCTATCATGGCTATTTGTTTCAAGATACAGGCTATAAATATAGGTTATCAAAAAACAACTAACAGCGAAAATTTGGTTAATATGAACGGATAGAAAATACGGTTCCCTACATTCTAAGAAAAAATTCCCCCTCTCTGGAAATTGTACAAATCGGAAATTGTTAATTTCACCAAACCGTTTTAGAGACGGTTATCTACATTTCACCTATATTTCATCAAGTACCCACAATTCTAGTATGTTGGTAGTCATACAAAATATAAAATCAACCAACTTCAGTCATCTTCAACGAAGAAGGTAATCAACATTTTCTATGTTGTTTCTTTTCAGTTGGTCGGCAACGCTGGTTCAATCAGAAATCCGCTATCTTGTTTTTTTTATGTTTTGGTTCGCCAACGAATATTCTGTTAAATTATACACAGGGCAGGCCAGTAGTCAGGCCACTGGCCTAGCAACAAATTTAATGCACCCATGAGCAAACATACAAATATTAGGAATCAATGCATAAGCTGTACCTTATGGACTTGCTATTTGGTTTAATTTACTATAAAGTATCACAGCATTTAAAGGTAAATTAACTATTCATGACACTATTTAACTCTACGTCATTCGCACGTGCTTAAGTATTTACGTTATCTGTGATCCAGAAGGTGCACGTTTGTCTGATGCTGCAATTATTAGAGAATTAGAGCACAAAGGTAGTACTGTTGATGATAATGATGTGAAGAATGATAGCGATGATCGAGAGGAGGAATTTTGGAAGACGTATTTTGCTTGTCTGACACTGAAGAAAAAGAAATCAATGACAATCGTGATAATTCCTGGAAACAAATACCACAGAAAAATCCATTCCGAGGTGTGAATGTATAGCATGGGAGCTCATTATGCCACAAATAATCAAACAAATTCAGTATCACCAGATTCCTGTCAGTGTCAAAAGGAGAAGTCGGGAACTTATGCGAATTAAAGAACCGCAAATCCATGTTCCACATATGGACAACAAACTTGTCGCAAAAGCAAAAGATTTCTTTCAATAATGTGTTAAACATCAGCTTGAACATTCGTTCTGAATGTGATCATATTTTGTGTGAGAATGACGTCGTTATAGTATGTAGCTGGTGCGACGTGCATCTCTGTTTCACTCACATTGTTTTGGATTTACACCATCCTCGAATAGACTTGTATCAGTGCATATACACTCACTGTTATCTTCACCTGCTTCTTTGCCTGGACAATACCCTTGGAAGGTCACCTATGTTTGTAATTCCCATTTCACCTGTCTACTGCTTCTGTACGTGACTAGCCTATTATGACCTCTTCCATTTCCATTTCCATCTCTGACACGTTGTACATTGTTTGTGGGTGTACATTCCGGTCTCAATAATGTCCGGGTTGCATGTATTCCGGCGTTTTTTATTTCTTTACGCCAGATATTGAGTCATATATGTGGCTCTGAATGCATGTTCCGAAATTTTGCGAAACAAAAGGTTCCGCATGTGTTCTATCTGTGCTACACCGTATGCTTGGTGCATATTTGGGAGCAATTCGAGGTGGGAAAGTTGCAAAGTTTCCTTCTAAGAAAACATAATATCGATCTCAGTGAAAATTCTGTTTAATTCAATATATTTGCTGAAATAACCAATGTTTATGGAATTAAACCAAGGAACCGATAAATGTATTTTCTCGCCGTCAATATAATAGTAAGCATATTAATTTAGTGGTTAACTAAATACCACATATCCACTCAATTTGATAAAATTTGTATTTTTTGGATATATACACGGTGTATGTGATCGTTTTTCTCTATCGTTTAAAATTGTCTTTCACGTTACTTTTCTATCTTTGTTCAAATGCTTTATTGGAGTATGGTCATCGGAGAATACTAGTCAAAAGTGCTTTTATTTCCCAGGAGTGCTATTTTGGTGTACAAGTATCACACGTACAATACATGTACGTTACCAGAGGCCAATAACTCAAAGTCACTCACACATCCAGTCGCATACACATATATTCAAACAGACACCCGTACGCACATTGGTGGTATATCACTTGTGATGGACATGCAAGTCAACATTATAACGTCATCGCATTTCACTTATTGATCCAACGCATTAGATGCCAGTGTATGGCCTCCCTTGAATAACAAAGAATAGGCTTCCAAAATATTTACTAACTCATGTTTGTTTCTATGCAATTTCATTTTAAGGTGATTTTATATCCGTATCATACATATTGCAATGTAAATATTACTACAGCATACAACACTCTTAGTTTAAATTATGAAACAATTTAAAAACACAACATATCTTCATTTTCAAATACACAGTAAATACGAGTTACAATCATGAAAAGATAACGAGTTGCAGACTTTCTACCTTATTTTTAAATATATTTTCGAAAACGAGATAATTATGTATTTTGTTCCTAACAATTCAGAGTGTTTTGTTGGAGTATTTCCATTTACGAAAGTGTACATTATTTTCACAAGTTGTATTTCATTTTGTTCCCAACAACACGCCATAAATAATGTTAAACATATTAATAATTCGTACTGTTTGATATTATTTTATTATACGTATAATTGTATAATTTTAAAACAAATTTATATCGCAATTGAAATCTCTACGAGCTGAAATGAGATGAGCTCATAGTTTGTTATTTAAGAACAATATTATCTTAGAATAGAGGAACATATTCAGTACATGAACGAGCGCGTGCATATGTTGATCTAATATTTTAGAAATATATTATATACATGTCTAATATACTGTATATATCAAATAGATATTAAAGTTCCTTGAAGATAAATTACAATATTTTAAATATTTACTACAAGAATAAATTGGGGCATTGAAATTACTGTTTTCTATTACGTCTTCTTTCTCTTGCTCCTCTACAATGTCATTTTCAGTTCTTGGCTTTAGAAGATTTTAAACGTTAGTTAAATGCCGGAAAATTCTGGCAACAGATGGCGAGAAAGATCTGGGGGAAATTTAACACAAACTGTCACATGAATATGCAAAACCATGAAATTCCGTCGTTAGTGCTATCTCATCCGTAAGCTCGAAGATGCAGAATTGAATACTTTAATTTGATAGGTCAGTACCTAATGTCAAAATAGTCCAAAGATGTGTTGTGTGTCAATGTTTTCTGTTCAAGCAACCCATTAAGGTTTCCTCTAACAAAATTGGCAGATAAATGAATGGTATTTCTAATTTATTATAGAAGTATATGAAGAATTCAGAATGTTTATCCTTCGGTGAATATCCTAATCTAATAAAACACTAAACCAATTATGCGTTTAACTACTAACCTTACCAACTGGCGAAAGAACTCATAAACGAGATAAGGTTGGATTGATATTTGATTGAAACAATGTATTTATTTCAAATGAACCTACATATGAAAGCGGAATATATCGTAGAATTGACGAATTAGAAAATACATACATGGAGCAATTGAATATTGTCATTGACAATCTTTGTCAGGAAATACTATTTCTGTGGACGTTATTCATTATGACTTATTTACACAAATGAATTTATTCTGTATTAATATTGTCCATTATATATACAGATCAGAGGAAGAGAGAGGGGGTAGAGAGGGGGGGAGAAAGATAGCGATGGTAATAAGACGTTGGTAGGTAACACAAAACATATCAATATTTCATGCTTTATATAGTTTTGTTCTGCTGTTCGTTGTGTCAAGTTGTAATTATTTGTTGCCGATATGACTAAGTCTTTGAGCGGTGTCTGTTCTAGACTGAGGTTCATTTTCTTTAGAAAACCAAACAATACGCATCCATATTTGCTGTAAGCAACAAAGGATGTCGAGTGGATAAGTAGGTTGCTTGATTTCATCTGTATGTGGCATTTCATTAAAGATACAGAGACAATAAAACATGGCTGTGTTAATTCAACTCTTTCCAGTGTCCAAGGGCTACCACACCATTTGTTGGGTGATTTCGGTGATTCAACATTGTGATAGTGCTAGTGTGATCACCGAGGTCACCGAGAACAATTGCGGGACGAAATCTTATTTACGTCCATCTACTAGATAGCGTGAAACGTACTAAACTTTAGGAATATACCGAAACGCATAATCATAAATGGTCAAAGGAGAAACGATCCAATTGACGATAAAAGTATAAATTCCTATTTTACATTTTTCTGTTAGATCTCACAGAAAGTTATCTAATAAGATGGAATAAAAAGAAGGAAGTCTGTAGTCAATAAAGATGTTCTATAAAGTCCACAAAGTATTTCTTATCTACTGACTTTTTTCTTTTCTTCTTCATTATGATCACTTTTAGATGGATTTTTTAATTTGCTGTGGTCCACTTTAATGCATTTATTTATTTGCATTTTACGAGATGATTGTGGTCTAAGTCGGTCAATCTATGTGGTATTGACCGTTTCGTAAGTTCTCATTAGCGGAAAGCAATAGGGAAAGTTTTTGGGCATGCAAACATTATTTAGGGTCTCACTTCGTAAAACGGATCAAATCTCTGGTAGGCCTCAGTGATCTGCAAATGTACCAATTTAACTATTAGAGCATGGGATCATGATAAAATTAATGGTTAAGACATCTACATTAAATCTTATTGATATTAGGTATCAAGTTCATGATACAATTTAATAGCATGTCATTTGGCATTCTTGGATTAATTGATTGAAATGTTATTACTATCCTAAAGAAGTTGGTAAGATTATAGGGACAGGGCCTACAGTTTTTGGTTAAGAGAACTCCGAACACACTCCATTCAAGAGTCCCTGGCCATGCGCCGGCTTCCGCTAAATCCGAGACCATGCGCACAAAGGGCGTGCGTTCTAAACTTTGGGTCACATCGAGGTCATTGCATTATTGGAATCAAACCGAGCAGATGTGACTTTATGTCTAAATTGATAGGATGTTGGCGTGGTATTAGAAAGGCTTTATAGAAGCAACATTACATGCTGACTGATGTTTGCTAAGGCATTTCCTCAGTCACATAAGGCAAATAGCGGGATAGTATATTCAGCTTAGGCCTTAGACAACTTCTTCCTACATGCTTTCCACACCCTAACCCGATCTGAGACCACAAATAAATTTAAGAATGTTAGAATCAAGTACATGTGAGTGTCATGTTGATTATGTGCTTTTTATATGTGCATAAACCATAACTTTGGGAATGTACGAATACACAGTACTTCTTTGTCTCGATATACTGTTGAGAGACACCACTTGAGTTACTTTGGAAACACCATGTAAAGTTTCGAGAGTGCCCTACTATTTCAATTACAAAACCTTCGTTGTTTTCTGTAACAATACGCCTACCACACAACCACAGAGACGCTACCCACACTAAGAGAAGAGCTACAATAGAGAAATAGAAATTGGTCAACACAAACGCAAACAGCGATGCAAGCACCATAGAAAGAGAGAAACTGCCTCTGGTTACCCAGTTTCTCAAAGAGCTCTTCTGAAGTGAAACGAGTCTTCAGTACTCAGACGTTGTTGTCGAGTGGAAGTTCTCAGAACTGGACAATCCTTGATGTTGCTTTTGAATTTCTTAGATTCAATGCTGAAAGTTTGACGACTAAAGTTACCCAAAACACTGCCGGTATTTGTTTAGAACAGAACTTACATATGAAACTAGGATGAATGAAATGTTTCTTATACCAAAATAAGGAACCATTATAGACAATAAAACTGAAATATTTATGTGCCAAGGCGTCGAAAACATGCACCAGCACACCTACTAAAATTAAGATTTTAATAGGTGTGTGCGTGTTTGTAACGCATATATATAGCACGAGATTCCTGACAAAACATAAAACAATAAAAATTAGAATACAGCCCAACGAGGGTGCACAAAAGAATCGTTTCCGTGCTACAGTCGTGGGAAATTTCGTTGGAAATATCGGAAAATAGTGATATCTCGAGACCAAATGTCGTACTTAGGTCAGGTCAAATAAAATGATTTGAACTCCAAGTCATCGATTCCAATAACGTAAAAATGAATATCAATCAGGTGCATTGCACACTGTAAAAACATTTGGGAACATTACTGTATTTAGCTAGTACTGCTTGAGATATATGTAAGTATTCGCAGTAACTCTGCAGTAGCTAAAAAGTGTCTGTCACAAGAATCGAAAGATTTTTTGTATGGTTGGAAGATCTTATTTTCTTGTTCTAGTGTGACTTTCGCATATGCGCATTAAGAGACAACGGTTTTCAATTGTAATCAAAGATGCAAGTCTGATCAAGTGTTTGCTGTTGTCATTTTAATTATGTATTTTCACAGAAATGAGAAATATTATCAGTGAAGACAGGTTGCGATCTCTATTTCATAAACAGATGAAGTTATTTGGAGATGGTGTAAGCCGCGGAAGTATTTTTGTTTATTTTCTGGATGTTCGAGCAATGTATTACTTATATTCTACACGGTTTTGATGTAGTGGTTTCTTCAGTTGCAGCTTAGTCCAGTCCGTGAGACACTGGATTTCTAACTAATCAGTGGCTGCCTAGCTTTTCCCAGGAATGTTTCTTAAAATTTTTAATAGTGTAACGGTAGTCCCCTGTGAAACAGAAGGAAATCTGGACGTTTCAGGGGAATTTATGGTGTAAAGTCATAAACGGTAAACAATTGAAATAAGACAAAGTGTGAAAAGAAAACTAAGTGATAGTAAGCATACGCAAATAGATATCTTGTGAATCACCAATTACTGCTTAAAAACTAGAACACTACCGGATTAGAGGAAAGACATTACAATTGCTCCAATCCTACCTAACAAACAGAAAAGAAGCAGTCGAAGAAGCACATATCACTGAAGGGGAAAAGACAAAACATATATCAAAACAAATGACAATCTAACATGGTGTTCTACATGGATCGATTTTAGGACGCTTATTATTTTAATATACATAAATGATCTACCTACGTACATAACACAAGGACAGGTAAATTTATATGCTGATGACAAAGAGCATCATTGTTAAAAGAAAAGATAGAAATGGCTTATGCGTAAATATTAATAGAATATTAGAACAAACTAAATTGGTTCGACAGTAACAGCCTGATACTAAATGACACAAAAGCACAATATATAATTCTTCATACAAAACAAAATACTGTAATAAAATATATTAAAAATCATGCAGCTTTTAGGTAGTTTTCAAAGAAAAAACTACCTATTGAGATCGGTACTATATCTATGAATATATATATATAAACACGCTAGCGGCCATAATTTTTAAGATATTTGGACCAAATTTTATTATGTTATTTCTAGGCT
>JAGDQP010061040.1:0-12106 GCA_022664845.1 Lepisma saccharinum
TGGCCCATATTCATCGAGCGGAAACAATAGCTAGTACAAGGATTATTAAACGTTTAACCAGGGTAGAGAACTAACTTTTTATTTTTTATCAGTTTAATTCTGAATGATCGTTTGAACATATGCTAGCGAAATTCAACATTCAAAAAGCAACAGAATACCATTGTAGCTTTTTCACTATTAAAAGAAATCAGTGTTTTTTTTAAATTTATTTTTCGAACGCATTCAGGGCAATTGAAGCCTAGCACAATTTGAATGAAACAATTTGAATGAAATAAATCTCAATAACGGTGCAGGTCTAACATTCACTAGTTTTGCACACTTCCACCTAATTATAGGTGGTCATTTTTGCACGGATCTGCCAATAAAAAGTACTAAATTAACTATGAAATGTGGCCTTACATTGTATTCTCTAAATGGGGAGGAGAGTTGTCTTTTCGATAGAAAGTGTGGATGAAGCTCTGAAGAAAATCTGTTGAGTCATCAAAATTGGATTCACTTTCGTCATAACAGCGAGTATGTTCTTAATTTAGCTACAAATATCTCTTACAAGATGACTGAAGTTATTTGAAGATGAACGAATGTGTACAAATGTCTTGCTTATTATCTTTTTAAAGAAGTCTTTGGTCAGCAATATTGACATCCATACTCATTATTAACAAATGATTGTTATTGTACTGAGATAATTATTTGCGAAGATATGTCCATGCTTATCTAATTAAAATCAACGTAAATTAAGCTAAAACATAAATAAGAAGATAATGATTACTCTTTCCAATATAAGTGTGTAATTAATTAGCAGAAGATTAATGGCCAAGATATATGTTCCTCGAACACCAGTAGCGGTTTGACCAAGTAGAATATTTGGTAACAAATGTTGAGCTTTACGGCCTGCGTACAGGATTGCAATATCTCATCCGAATGCATAGCCGTTGTGAAAATTCCGTGAGTTTATTTAGGAATTTCTGCAACCCACTTATTAAATTATCAATATTTCTTATTTTACAGCAACTCAACTGAGGTTAATCTTCAAGGAAGTATTGGATAAATTAGCATAAATATTGAACATCAATTAGTAAAAATACCATACCGATAATTAATGATTAAGAATAATTGATCCATATATATAGAGGCATTGCAGTGCCATACGTTTTTAAGATTCAACCTTTATGTACACATGCATAGATACGTGTTTTACTGCACCATTAATTTCAAGAGTTTTTATGCACTTCTGATAGGAAGACGTTTATATTTCAGTTGTTACAGTTTCAAGGGCATACGTAACCTCCAAACGCCTTCCATTATGACTAATTTACCTTTGATAGGTAAACAGTCTTTGATTTAAAAAAAAACTTAGCATTCAGGGCGTTTAGGAATAAACTGAAACAATAAAAATAAAATCTATTAAAACTAAATAATAAGGTAAAGACACCAGTCCTCGTCATGTTAAGGTGGATTTTGCAGAAAGTGCTCTCTGTAGATCTATATGTAAGCAACAACCCTAATTTTTCTACTTTATTAGCAACTTCAGGTCTCGTAATATAATATAATAACATAATCTATTTGGTGATCCGCATTATAGTGATAGAATTACGTTTCTTTACAACAATAATTTTGCTCCAGTAGTCATCACCCTAAATTTTACTTTCCCCTATAGTCGTCACATCAACGCACGAGTAGTCGTCACCTTGTACACAAATATTCGTTTGGAAAATATTATGATATCCGATTTTCCATCTCCAATGGATTTTAAGATGTCAAAATAAAGCGTGCTTGAAAGGAAAGAAGCACAGAGGGTCCTCAAAAACTCTTCTAAGAAAACCCTGAGTTGACTGTCGGTCGAATATGTAGGAATTTAAATTTTTAATTTTACTAACGACTACTCCAAAGAGTGAGGCTGTAACAATGAATTTTTTATAAAGTTAACACCATATTAAATTAAATTTATCACTTTCTGGAGTAAAAATTTTAAGTATCAATTTTTCACCTGTAAACGTCACCGTGAAGAGCATTGGATCAAAGTGTTTGACTTGCACCAGTAGTCGTCATCCCCTAAAGCATAGAACGTAGCAATCAAGGCACGCAATCTTATAATCTGATTATAATTAATTTGATCATTAAAGAGGGGTTTTATACCCATGTAAACATCAGGTACTTATATGTAAAACTGCAATGCTTATTTTTTAATGTCCACTTGCTGAATACTTTTTAGTAACAAAACCATGGAAATAGCAGGAAACACGAACTTGCCTCGTAAACACAAGGCATTTCTACTAAACGAAGTGACGCAATAAGCATATTAATGGTGTCTGTTACGTACCAGATTATGGCTGCTAACTTGCTCTGTTTTAGTCACCAAACGATGAAAGATTTTTTTTACATGTTTAGTAAAAACATAACGACCACTGGAGCAGTGACGGAACTGGTGCCTTTACGTTACTTAAATCAAATATGAGTTTTTATTAAACCAGTTAATTATTGTAATATTTCCAAAATTCGCCTTGAGTCCTTGATAAGGTTAATGTAAAACTTATAAGCTTATGTGGTACAATCTCTTGCCTTTCAAACTTTACCGTAAATATGAATCTATAAAATGTATGAGATAGATCTTTTCGTGGCTGTTAATATGAATTAGTTCCTTTTTCATTAGTTGGAACCTCAAGAGACAATGAAAACATGAACTTCTGAGACTAGTTGCTTCACACCAAGATAGCTTATGAGCACGTGCGGTTTAGTAAAAGCTGCATTAGAGCAATAGTATTACTTGAAACCTCAGTTTTAAAAGTTTTGCTTGACTATTGCGTCACGGGGTTTTGAATTTGCAAGGTGAAACTAGCATTCTATCTGTTAAAAATACACAATTATAATTTGAAGTATTAGTTATCATTTAAAATTAGTCCACTGTGATCTCCCTGCAGATTTTCTCAAGATATAGAACGTAATTCGCCATATATTTAATATAGCCTTCATCATCCAGAGACCTCTACATAAATAATTTCTTTAGTGGTCAAGATAGTGATAAAAAGTTAAAAAATATCCTCAGAATATTTAAAATATTTTAAGTGCAAATGAGGAATTGTTGTTCCAAGTAGAAGAAAAATACATGTTGAAATAAACAAGCAATTCAAAATAATAAATTCACATCTCTTACATGTGATAAAAACCATGCATGATCTTCCTGGATATCGTAAAGATCTGACCTTATCTAACCAGCAAAATTAAAAATGATGAGAGACTAATTTGCATTTAACATACGTAAGAAGTACTCCAATATAGCCTAACCTCAAACATTATCACTGACTGAATGATTTGTGGAAGTATTTAAAGTCCAGCCATAATGTGTGTAAGATTTTGTACACTGTTATCTACGATGGTGGAAATTAGGGAATCTAGTAGTCAGTTTCATCTGAATGATGAGAAAATGGAATCAAAGAATACGTAAACTAAAACCAACTGATGAGATTAAGGGCTCTAGATGAAAGAAATGTTGAGAAAACCTATCATTAAACACCCTATTTCCTAGTGCTTGTTCACCACAGTTTTTAAAAGCAGCTATTCAATTAATTTCACCGAAACAAAGAAAATACATATATTATTACTAAATGATGAGTCTGAAAGAGAATGGAATCATTCAGACAGCTACGAGAATTACAAATGAAAGTAGTACTGGGAAGGTAGAATGAAGAAACATTTTTGTATATAGTAACTTAAGAAATACAAACGGGTAAAAAAATAATTATTGCTGTATTTGCGTAATGAAGAAAATTCTACACTAAGGCAGAAAGATAGAACAAACAGAGAAAGTTAATTTTATTATAGGACCTGTCATTATCTTTACTACATTTTCAAAATATGCTATTAAATCATTAATATTGGAAGATTAATTCCGAAAGTAATTGTCATAGAACTACAAGTAAATCTTCTGAACAATTCTTTCTAAATTTGCATGGCAGATATCCAAGTTATTTATGCATTAGATATGAATTACATTAAAATAAATATAAATTTATTTTCTGTAACTTACTTCCATATGGACTGAACTTCAAAATTGTGCCTATTTTATATTGGATTTTGTCAAAAATAGTCGTTTTTAAATCATCAAATGATGAATGTATGTATATAAACAATTACTTCAAATATAATTTCTCCTAGAAACGTTGATTGTGAATTTAAATTTTCATTATTGCAATGAAAGTTGCTTTTCATTGTATATGTGAAATCGTTAGCTTATATTATTGCAAGAATATGTATGACAATGGAAGAAAGTAAATTATTGATTACTAGTTTTGAATTTGATTTTTATTTAATGTCTTTTGTCCGCGATAGTGCATTCCATTAGTATAAAATTTGTGAAGGATAGTTCATATTTGGACACCAGCATGAAATTTTACACACACTATCTCCAGCATGGCCTTGTTAAAAAAACATCGAGACACGATTTGTATCCTCCACCCTTTTCCCCGGGTGGGGGGCTATGGCCATGATGAAAAAAATGTTTTATTAAGAAAAAAACATTTTCTTTCAAATAATGGCAAATTTTATGAATAATGCTTAAGGCATATAGAGTACCGGTACTTAAAATTATTCAGAAAGATCATAACTTTGGTATTAGGTCTTTTTGTGGCGTTCCTAACACAAAGGAACCTTATAATCCTGCTTGGTCCGTCCATCTGTCTGTTTATACGTCCTAAAAATAAATCTCAGTAACCACAAAGTTTAGAGAGGGGATTGAAGTGTCTTTGGAAAGATCTTCCTAATTATTTCATAGTCGAGGAACCGTGTTGATTTGTGCAGTATGAAAGTGTTGCCAACCCACTTTTAAAATTCAATATTTCAATTTGTTTGCATTGCCGTACACATATTCGCACCAGATATTTTGCATAAACATTATTCGACACAATAGTAATAATACTGTGAACGTTCCCCTTCCTAAGTACTTCAGATATCAACGTTGCCAACCTATTTTATAAAATTTTTAGTATGTTTAAGATGCCAGTGGTGGCTGGTGATTGTCTCCACTAGGCATTACACTTAGGCCCGCCGCCAGTCACAAAGAGTAGGGGGCCAGGAAAAATTAGGGAAGGCTACGAAACGTACATAAAATTAAATATTTGTATTGGGGCAAAGAGAATTTACAGAGCCTCAGCCCCTCCACCCCCTGGTCGCGGGTCTCGACTTCCATGTGAGAGAGGATTAGGTAGCTAATCAGTCACAATCAATCAACGTAGAGTTAAATTATGTAACGTATACACAAAAGAAGAAGTGACCAGATTTTCAAATAAAGTCAATTAGTTACGATTTTGAGAAAATTTAGTAAGATGTTGTAGACCTAGCTATGACCTAAGATGTTGTATTATTGAAAATAGAATTTGATTGTTTGTCACAAGTTTTCTTGGCTAGAATTTTGTGTGACTGTTATTGATATCGTTAATATCAGTTTTAGAAACTTTGAAGATTCACTAGACGTTTTCTCGAAGCTATTTTGAAATATAAAGTCGAACAAACCCACAGCTTCTGACATCGATCGAAATTCTTCTGCCGAGTGGATTGAAGACAGTTCTTGAAGAAAGAGCTTTGTAAATTGAAAGTGTAAATTGAAAATAATTTCTTTCCACTTTGTTTCAGACAGCGTAGTGGCCATAACGTGCCATGTGATATAAAGTGGGATTTCGCTTCGCAAGTAATCACATCGCATACTTCCTTTGCTTTCCTTAATGGATTATGTTTTAATTTTCTCTTCCTCCATCTTCACTATCTTATTCATGCATTGAATATTATCATTTTTATGTTAATAATATAGTTTGTCCACTTCCAGTCTAAACCAATATGGGCCAATCAGTTCTAACTCAGCTTTTTACGCTCGATATCGCTGTGTGGCCCGTTTTTTATTATGTCTTAATTCTTGCAAGAAACGTAAATATTATTTGTAGTATTTTCCATTACATGCAGAATACGGTATACTATTATATGAATAACTCAGGAATTAAAGCAGGCCGCATTAAGAAGCGTATAAAATTGAGTTAAAACTGAAAGTTTGGTTCACATTGGATTAGACTGGAAGTGGACATACACGTTTAAATATTTGCTCGGGCGTCTATATTTCGACACTAAGCAGTCACTCCAGTATCGTTACGTAGAACACGAGTGTCGCTTGTGAGATTCAGCATTCTGTGGTAACGCTCAAAGGCAGGAACACACACACGCTCTCTCTCTCTCTCTCTCTCTCTCTCTCTCACACACACACACACACACACACACACACATATATATATATATATATATATATGCACGGTCTCTCTCTCCCCCCTCTCTCTCTCTCTCTCTCACACACACACACACACACACAGAGTAAAGACCGCGAGTAAATGAAGGCCAATAGCAGACGCCTTCAACCTGCGCGGTGATGCGCTCCACGAGTGGATGGAATCAAAAGCTAAGGAGGGGAGAGAAAGAGTAGTGACTTTATGATTGCCACAGCATTCTGCCAATGGTATTAGCATAGGAGATGCTATTCCAACATCTGGAGATGAGAGAGCCAATGTAGCTCGTTAGGCGTTCAGAGACTTGCGGGAAAATTACACACTCAAGATTAGACTGTGACCTTGTGAAATATTTTTTCTCTTCGTAAAAGGAAACTATGTTTTTTTTTTTAACATTGAGAGATAGCGTATTATTACATATTCTATATTTTAGAGTGACTGGAATAAAAATTAAATAATTTAAGAATGAACTAGGTGTGAGCAATGGTACAACATCGCCAAAGGCCGCTACATATTAAAAATAGAGTTAACAACACATTTAAGGCTTACGTTGTGTTGTTTGTGTGTTTTTCAACCAAGGCCATCCATCTAGAACTGATCAGTGACGCTTCTACGCCGGCATTTATAACGGCGCTTAGAAGGGTTGTAGCGCACCGAGGAAAACCTAACGCTATCTATAGTCACTGTGGCTCAGTCTTTGTCTAGCTGACAAAGATCTTAAGTATTTCATGAAGTTAACGAAGTTCAAGACACATAACGAAGTAGCTAACGACTATCTTAGTTCTCAAGGCATCAAATGTCGTTATAACCCACTGTTGGCGAAGCACTGGGGTGGCTTGTGGGAAGCTTGATAATAGGTAACATTGAGTTGAACTTTGAAGAATTAGCAACTGCACTTTGTCAGATCAAGGCGTGCCTTAACTCTGGACCGCTTACTGCCTTATCTACTGATCCAAGTGATTTGTCGTGTCTTACTCCAAGACATTTTTAATAGGAGAACCGTTGCTAACGGCTGCTGATCCAGATTTCACGGATACAAATATGAATCGATTCTCCAGGTGACAGCTAGTGCAGCAAGTATATCAACACTTTTGGAAACGATGGTCGTCAGAACATCTCTCCAGGCTGCAGCAAAGTCCAAAATGGTGGACCGTGAAGGATAGTTCGAAGGTGTTAGACTTAGTTTTACTTAAGGAAGAGCATCTTCCACCCTTGAAATGGAGACTCGGAAGAATGAGTATTACTCACTCTGGACCTGAATACTTGGTTCGAGAAGGACAGTGAAAACAAAGGACGGTGAATATACGAGGCCCATTACAATGGTATCTCTATTGCTATATAGCTCGGAGTAATCGTTTGTGTGTAGGCTTATACCATATCAGATTCATTAAGAGTTGATACTAAAATAAAAATATAGTGTTTGCCTTGTTTCACTATATTTTTGAAATATTTGTAATATTTCAGGTGGGCAACATGTTCAGTCCGTGTATTCAGTCAGTTCTGAGAAGAAATACGTTCCTGGAAGAACAGTGTACAGTGGCAGTGACGGCGGTAAGCAATTGGGGGTCCTCTCGCGGAAAAAAAATAAGGTTCCTTTTGATAAAATGTTTAAAATTAGACGATCTCTGCAAATATATATATATTACAAGGTACCTTTATGCCTTTGACCTATAAAAATACTTTACTTATAACGTAATGGCACGACGGATTTGACTGACTAACAGAAAGTAGGGACGAGGAATCCGTTTAGTGTTTAACAAAAAATTGATAAACCACTAAAATAACATATTACAGTCGCGTCTAAGTAACAATAAAATATAAAATAAAAAGCATATAACTTAGAAACGTACCTATATTTAAATAATGTGTCAGCTGCAATTTCTCGGAATCAGGCACCATAAAAGTGTTATTACTTTCTTTCGCTTTCATTTTCTTCAACAACTTTTTAGTAGAGTTCAAATTTCAACACGAACACACTTCTCATGTCTGCACACAATTTAGCTCACAATAATAATCAGTTCTCTACTCTACGTTATTTTATTTATAGTGTTGGCATTTCCATATTTAGATGTAGGTTCATAGTTAGTTCCTTAGTTCTACTAACCTTCCTTTTTTAACGTAAGAAAGTAGTCAACTACTATACTGACAACAACCTTTTACGTTTCTTTCGTGTTCAATGCTCAAAATTGCCTGATCACTTAAACACATTTGCGTCATGGTACTTGTTAGATACGACTTTATCAAACTCAGTTTAGAAAATCTTCTCTCTGCTGTACCTGTTGTGGCTGAAAGAATTAAGTAAAGTTGTAGAGCAGTAGTCAAATCTGGGAGGTAACTGATAAGGCAAAAGTTTACCTCAACAATTAAATTCATTACTTCCTTGACGTTTTACTTTTTACTTATTTCTTTCCCTAACAATGTTCTAAAATATATTACTTGGTGAGGCAGTGATTTTGAGAGGTCTGCAGAATATTATTATTGTATCATTATTTTATTTTGTATCATTACTACAGTATCAATTATTAAGATATTATTTAATTATTTCTAAGCGGTTGGGGACCCCAAAAAGTAATTCTAATACAGAATACTGTTTATAGACTTTTATTCCTTTTGTTGTACACTATTGTTCGTAAGATGTTAAGAAAATACCATCTTTGCCCCAATTAAATTTTTATTTGTTGGTAAAGACGAAGTATTATTTCGTCCCACATTGGTTTTGGGGTCCCATTCAAATGACGGGGCTCCGAGAAACAATACTGCTTAGTGTTATTTTACCGATCTTGCACAATTGGATCTTCTTTCTCTCACGATTTCGTATAAATTACAAATCTGTGACTTTGTGAAATCGCATCATATTATTTTCATCAGATAATTATATTTTATTAGTTGGTTGGGGCCCCCTTTTTGTCGATCACCCCGCCCGACGGAGTTCGCGGGGGTATTATCGCCGCCACTGGCCATACCATCGGTGTCTCCCTTGATTCAGCTAAGGTATTTGACCGTGTTTGGCATGATGGACTTTTATATAAGCTAATACAATGTCCTTTTCCAGACTACCTCATTCTCCTAATTCAAGCTTATTTAGCAAATAGTACCTTCTTTGTTTCCACCTATGGTTCTAACTCTGACACTAGACCGATCACTGATGGAATTCCTCAAGGCTCAGTCCTTGGTCCACTACTTTTCAATCTCTACACTGCAGATATACCGACCTCCGGCCAAACTACCATTGCCACGTTTGCTAATGACATTGCCATTTTCTCTTCAAACCGTAACTTAAGATATGGTCATCCTTAAGCTGAGCGTCATCTTGATCTCATCCAACAGCGGACTTCAAAATGAAGAATCAAAATAAATCCAGATAAGACATCTGTTGTGCACTTCACTCAACGACGATCTCGCCTCCTTCGACAACTCACCTTTTTCGATGAACCACTTGAACTGCAAAATGCTGCTACATACCTAGGAGTTGAACTTAATCAACGACTATCCAACCTGATCTACAGTCTGGTGTCAACCGTGCACTACAACGTACGCTTTCACTCTATCCGATGCTTATAAGTAATGTTCTCTCGTTAGAAACTCATCTTCACATATACAATATGATGATCCGTCCCGTACTTACCTATGCAGCGCCTGCCTGGCAACATGTAGCTCCTACGCACTTGAAGAAACTGCAAGTCATCCAAAATCATACTGCATGAATCATTACTGGTCACTCTCTTGACACCCGTCCGCATTTCACAAATTCATGAAGATCTCAACCTCGAACTATTGACTGACTACATCAATTTTCTTTCACGATCCTTCTGGCATCGTATAAGGACCACTTAACATGTTCCATTGCAATCCATCGGCACACGAATGCCTCCCAGACTTGCTCATCGTATGCCACGACCCTCTTAGCACACCTGTAAACTTTACCTGACTCTCTAACCCTGGATTTTCAATTATATTAGTACAAGATCAACTCACGATTTTTTCTTGAGAAATAACAGAACACCAACACTAGCTTTTCCAACTCCATTTGCATTGTGTAACATTAAGTCTTGACCATATTATGCCTATTTCCTCCCTATACTCACCTACTCCTCATCTTCTCAATATTCAACAGGGAAGCGACAGTTATACTCTGTTCAATGACATACTCTACTCATCCCATCCAATTTCATTCCACATGAAAGGCATTGGCTTGGGCCCGAAACTTTGATAACGCAAAATTTGTCATGAACATCTCGCTCTCACTCGCAGACTGATTTTAAAATTAATTTAATAGTTTTCCACGAAGCCTAGATAAGAACGCCAATGTGTGTCACTTAAATCGTGAATTTTTACTCAGGTCATACACCCGGAATCAACTTCATTATTGACGAGGTTGAGAAGAAGTTTTAAAATTTTACTTTAAAAAAGTTTGGGTTCAACAATAATGTGAAAAGTACAGTTTATTTGAGCTGAATCGGTGGTAAATTTTAACTTTAATTTCGTGGTTAAATAGAAGACCTTAATTATTATTTTAGTGAAAGTACTCATGGATCTCATGTTAAGTTGAAATGTGAGACAAAAGTTTGCTTGTTCTGCGAGTTACCCGTAATCATATTGACCGTACCCGCCCTCGGTCATAACGCAATTAATCGAGAATTTGCT
The DNA here is from genome assembly GCA_022664845.1 of Lepisma saccharinum. Classification (NCBI taxonomy): domain Eukaryota; kingdom Metazoa; phylum Arthropoda; class Insecta; order Zygentoma; family Lepismatidae; genus Lepisma; species Lepisma saccharinum. The sequence continues at coordinate 10,902 of JAGDQP010061040.1, forward strand.
GTAGTAGCAAATTGATGTCACTTTTCAATTAAAATATTTATATCATTCAACTGTAAGTCCCTGGAATTACAACAGTAACACTAGCGTCGAGAAGGCTATGTTACAGACAGTTAGTCGTTATACTTACTTAGTCCTTAACGAATATGTTTATATCATGACCTCTGAATAAGCACCTAAGTTGAGAGTCTAGATTATGTTACGTATACTAGATTGAAGCTAGGTCCTTGTCAGGCCAAAATCAAAGCTTAATAACGTTAAACCGGAATCTCTGAATATACACCTAAGTCGAAAGTATAGACTGCGTTACGCATACCGTATTGAAGCCAGCCTCTTGCCAGTGAAAATATCTTTATGATGCTATCTCAAAACAAAATCTTAAGCAAGAAAACGAAAATGACTAAACAGCCAATCTTAATTTCTAAATTTGCGGCTAACATTTTCGATAACTACAATTTTACTACGAAATTGAGTTCCAATTTGCGTTTTAATTCTAATTAACTAGAAGAGTTGGGTCTATTTTTACTAGCGCAAAGTTAGAAATTTTGATTGAATGTTTAGCGATAGTTCTTAGAAATTTTTGTTTAGCACTTCCAGTGAACATACACAGTCAATAATAACATTTAAAAACCCACCATATGGAATCGAATCCAGGACTGCTCGATCTGTCAAAAATCACATTTTATCCTCAAACCTACTACTAATATATTTCTAATTAAGGGTTAGGTTAGTTAGACAGTCACGTTCTGTTCTTTTCTTTTACTGCAAACACGAAAACGTGATGCAAGAAGTTTTCTATTTTACTTCTTTTCAACGCTAATAGATAGGTCTGCAACGAAATTGAAACATTCCATGCTGTAGACGGACGTTACATCAGAAGGTACACTTCCCGGGTTAAATTAAAGTGTGCGTACTGTTTTCCACTGGAAGAAAGTGAATTGGTGTCGACGGGCAGTTATGGGTGGTTGAAATGATTGAACAGGAAGAATTTCTCAGTATCATTCCTCATGTTTCATTATAAGCAAGCAAATTATCATCACAGTGTAATATAATTAAGGAAACGTAGTACAGTTTAGAGCTACCTCTTGTTATTGAAGAATGAAAGATATTTTGAATTCTACGTTAAGCGAGAAATAACGCATGGCATTTCCTAATCTATCCTTCCACTAACAAGAACATCTGTTCTAAAGCAGGTACATGGTAATGCT
>JAGDQP010061041.1:0-12106 GCA_022664845.1 Lepisma saccharinum
CAGGTTGCCTTTGAAAGAAAAACTCTTCAGACGCTGCAGTGTATAATAAGGAAAGAACTAAAGCTCTGCTCTTCCCTCCAGGTCACCGCGGGTAGGGGCGGGTCCCAAGGATAGACCAAATGAGCTGTCCAGAACTTGACGCGGTGATCCGTTTCAGCTCTGGTCAAGAATAAAAGATATTGGCAGAGATGTGCTAAAACCTCACACAAATTTAATGTTTACAGATTATTTTCTGACCCCAAAGTGCAAAGCCACCAACCGCTAGGCAATGTGCGGCCATTCACTCATTTATGACGGTATTGTAGAGTAACACAGAATGGCGATTTGTTCATAAAGTATATTTTATGTTCTTTCATTTTACGTGTACTTGTTTTGTAAAATTACCCAAGAAGATTGTAGAATAAATTAATTATAATTGTATGTGTTGCTTAGCTCAAACAGAACCACATGAGCACAAAAAGCGTTATCTGGAAGCACCGAAAACTTAGACCTTCAATCAATGAGGTTTAAAAATGAAGAATTTTTAATTTAGAGTAATAAAATTTTCCTAATACGATTTAAAACTCTTCAATCTTAAACCTCGTTGTTTGGTGGCCTCTAAGTTTACGGAACTCGCAGCTAACGCATTTTGTGTTTATTCTCTAATGTTCGTGCTACATCCAATTATGATAAAAGTATTTTACAAATTTCCTGGGTAATTTTACAGAACAAATATGCGCAAAATTAAATTAAATTTTCGAGTCCCCGGCTGTCGTATTTTGAAATTGTACATAAGTACGAACCTGTTCATACTGCTATTATTATTATTGGTATATTTTTTTTATTTAAACTACGTACACGTTACATCACGCCGATGTAGCCGTTGTGAATCCATGTACTATTTTTTCAATACACAAACAGGAAACCTAATTCAAATATAAACATGATTCAACCAGAGTTAATGTTCCAAGTGGTTATTTTCCACTAGTAACTTGTCATAACGAAGGTTCTCCTTTCAGATGCGTACCAGTATCTGCGTTCTTCTGAACGACTCTGACGCACAGGTACAAGAGAAGACGCATGCCAAAACATTGGCACCATTGCAAGTGAGGAGTTTTTGGTGCGTTGAGTTCCGGCGATCATTAATCTGGTCTGGCATAGTGAAAGCACACATCTGTTACTGACGTCACGAGGACGAAAATCTTCCTGCCAAGTGTGTGCAGCGCAAGAAATTCTCTCAAAGATGATACAGAGGAATGTCACATAAATCAGACTGTTTCTTTCGGTCAAATAATCTGACCTTCTCAGCCATTAACCGTTTGTATTAGACGTGGTTAGTGATTGACGTCATTTTGTTTTCATAAATAATCGCATGGGATTGTAACTAAGATATGGACGAAAGAGAACAATGTAAATATTTACTAATAGGTTCTTACAATTAAACGTCATTTGATTTTTTTTTTTTTCAAAATGAACTAAATTTGGGGAAATGTATGTAAGTTTATACAAGGTAACCAAATAAGTTTTGCCGTTCTAGAGCAGTGATAAACAAAGAGCAATACAGTGGATGATATGTACCTTAAGGTTTCGAAGTAAGCTCCATCAGCTATCCAACATCTTTTGCCAACGTTCCTGCAGCTGCACAATAGCCTAGTAATAAAAGTCGGCGGTCTTCGAGGCAAAGAAGTTCGTGACTGCGTTCCGCAGGTCTCCCTCATTGGTGGAGAATCTCCCACGGAGGTGGTTGTCGAGGGAATGAAACAGGTGGTAATCTGTTGGCACAAGGTCAGGTAAATATGGCGCATGGCACAGTGTCACCCAGGCAAGTTGCTGAAGGATCTCCCGGGTCCTCTTTGCCACATGTGGCTTGGCATTGTCGTTGAGGAACAGCATAACCTTCCGATTCACCAATACCGGCTCCTTCTGCCGCAATACACGGTGCACCCTTTCCAACTGCTGTGAGTAGAGGTCAACAGTGATGTTCTGACCAGTTGGAAGGAGCTCGTAATGCACCACTTGGCGACAAGTCCACCATACAGAGAGAATAACCTTCCGTGGGTGCAGAGGTGGTCTTGAGGTGTGAGGAACAGGGTCATGTGGCGACAACCAATGTCTGGTACGCTTGGGAGTGTCATAGAGAACCCACTTTTCGTCACCAGTGAGCAAGCGATCAAATATGGGTGTGTTCAGGTGCCGAGTGAGCAAGGACAAACAGGCTGCCACTCGTTGTTCCTTGTTGGCTGCCGACAATGTGTAGGGTACCCACTTGCTTAACCTGTATGACTTCCCCATCCCATGCAGGTGCAGTCTTACTATTTCAGCAGAAACATGGAACCTTTCTGCAAGTTCATCACACGTTAGACCACTGTCCTCCTCGATGGCTACTTTCAGGGCCTCGTCATTCAACACAATGTGGTTGTCCACTGCGAGATTCATCGGCAAGGCTCACGTCTCCCGAACGAAATTTCTGGAACCAATGTCTGGCGGTGCGTTCGTTCACGGCATTCTCACCAAATGCCTGGCATATGCGGCGACTTGATGCGGCAGCTGACAGGCCCACTTTAAAGTCATACAACAAACAAAAGCGAACAAATTGCTCCGATACCTTCATTTCTCTTTTACACTGGACGAGCTACGACTACTGTGTGTGAGCACTGTGCCTGTATTACTTAAAGTCGATGGTCAGACTAACTCCCGATCGCTTGACGAACACGTGCGTCATTTAGTTTCCTCTCTGTGAGCGCATGATTAATGGGAAGCCAAAAACGGCAGCAAAAAAATAGTTACCTTCTATTAAGTGTTTTAGGAAAGGTCAACCGTTTTGTTCATTTTTTATATGTTAACTTTATTAGCGACCTTTTCAAAGTTGGTTTTATTTATTTCATTTTCTGCTATCTTGGATTCAAAACCTTGTTTCGTTGTCACGACGTGCAAAAATTAACATTTTCAATAGTTTGGGTAGAAGGTAGTAATAGGTTTCTCTATTCTATATAGAAAGTTCTAGTTGGCGCTGCTGTAAGTACAGACGATGGGCTTCCTGAACTGGATGTATGTTGAACATGAGTCGTTCATTGGTAGGATTTTGAAAAACTCAAAATTAGCCATTGGGGTTACCAATGTTACCAATTTTAAGCGCCCATTCTTAAAACGATGTAGAACCATACTTTGAAGACTGTGTTACAGGCAGTAAGGACAGAGATGACTGTACCTCGGTAAAATGAAGTCTGAGTTAAAAGTCCTTCGTACAAAAGTTGAACTACAAAAAAAAAAAAAAAAAAAAGCTCTGGATAATCCTGTTACTAGTTTATATAGCCTGTAAGTTTCACTTTAAGGTTCAGAATACTGTTTATGTTACAGGCTGTCGCCACTTTATGGCGGCTCTGGCCATATTCCACTATTTTATGATACAATAATTAGGAAAACTAGCAATTCTATTCTAGGGAATAGTAGAAAAAATTTCAGTATAGATGAATTTCTGAATATAAGACAATAGTTTATTCCCTTCATTACAGACAGTTGGGACCATAGCTGAAACGGCTCGCCAGCTTATTCGGATCAAGTTTTGGACCGGGTGACCGGGTCTGTACTCGGGCCTCGGTCTGACCCAGTGACCCGATTCCGACCCGGTGTCCCGGAAGATAAAGCAGGGATTTAATTATTTCCTTATTATACACTTTTGGGTTTGAATAGTTGTTCTTTCAGAAGTGACCGGGATAGCGGGTGTCAGAGCACGAAAAATACTACACCGAAAAGTTCCTAACCATAGTCATAACATATGAGGAACTTCTTTTTCAAACGGCACAAATGCAGGGAGGGAATTTTTCAGTAGGCGTCTTGTACAAATTATATAGTTTGGTAACTACATAGTGCCTCAAGTTACGATAATAGACAATTCGTACAGTTATAGCGTTTTCTCTCCAATTCATTTCTTTACGCCTACTGATTTTTTTTCTCTATGGACGTGTGACCACTTGAAAATAAGTTATTCATATCCAAACTGTCTCATGAACCCGGTAAGAACAAAAACGCCGTCTCAGCTGTGCAAATACCCTTCTCTCCCGAAAAGGCTATTCTGCTAGGATTTTGTGCTTGAAGTGTTAAATAGAATAAAATTATTACAATCTTTCAAAACTCTTAGAAATAAAGTTTCCGTACACCCGGAATCATTTCTTAAGGAATCTGACAAATTACAGTATTGATAGGTTCAAACTAAGTGAAAAAGACCAGGTCACCGGAACAATTTTGTCAAAATTCGATCATCGGGTCGCCGAATCGCAGTCAGCCTAGTCACCTAGGAGAAGATCGGGCTCCGAGTTATTCGGGTTAGGACCGGGGCAGTCGGGTCACCGGGCCAATAGGCCATTCAGGTTTCGAACCGGGTCTCCGGGTCATTTATGTTCGGGTCTGGCCAGGTCACCAAATGTAACCCGGCTTCAGCTCTGATTGAGACAAGCAGACTTGCATAGCTATCGACGAGCATACGCTCGTATGCAATCCAAGGTAATTTAATTGACAATAAATAAAGTTTGGAAGTTTTCTTACAAGCAATTCTACTTGCAATTTATAGCAATAAGAAAAGAAGAAGAAAAAGAAATAGGTAACTTGCAATATTTTTAAATAGCAACTACAAAATACGGAAATTATTTGTGTAGAAATTATCCCTAGAAGTATTTCTTGTGGTTATTTCTTCAAATATATCCAATAGAGATTCAGCTACAAGGTATCTGTATTCAGAAAATAAATATTCCCCTAATAATACCTGTACAAATTATTTCTGAACATATAATTTATGTATTTTGCAATTCCTATTAAAAGTTTTAAACGTTATCTGCAGGTATTTATATTATTATTATTATTACTGCTATAATTTATAAGTGTATTTACTTGTAAGAAAACATTCAAATTTATCAACGGTCCATTACTTCTAAATTACCTGTAATAATTTCCATATGCTTGTCAATGGCTGTGGGAGATATATTATTCCAACTGCCTGTGAAGAAGTAGTACCAGTGCTCGAGGTAGAAGTAATTGGTATAAAGCTGATTTTGTTTTCATTTCACGCGGAATCCATTCAGGATTGACACATTAAGAGCCCACCACTATCCAAGTTGTGATAATGTGTACAGGTGTACAGGGTGGTCCACAGTTATTGAAATTGCCATATAATATGTATGAAGTTACATTTTATAGAATAACATTGTTTAGTAGCAAATTAAAGCTCTCACGATTTTTTCATCTCTTCAATGAGGAAGATTACACCGTTTTACACAAACTACAACACTTTTTCATTCTTTTTAACTCACAGGTTCTTGTATTTATACATATACAGAATGGAACAAGAATGCCATTGCTCACTGACTTAAAAGAAGCAAGGAAAAGTCAAAATCCTTCTAAAAGTACTCACGGAGAGGCCCGTATTAGATGTTTACGAATGCTATATTTATTTGTGACTGCAAACTTAATTGTCAAGATATTTTCTTTGTGATCAGTGTACATCACCTTATGCAAACCATCAGTGAGATGAACACCGATATATAGATGTTATAAGTTTCATTTAACTTCACTTGTTAGTTTGTTAATTAAGGGTGAAATTTTGTAATTTCATTTTGACCTACTTCCACATATCCGATCAACTTATTCCGGGTTGCATATTGCACTCGAGTTGTCAGTGTTTCCAACTTTTTCAAAAATTCAGTTTTTCAAATTGCTTCCATTACCAAATGGAAATCTCAAATAGGTTCGAAATCTTTAGCCGATTCGAGTACTAATAAAGATTTATGCAATTGATGTAAAAAAAGATGCGGGAGGCAATTCGTGCACAGCGAAGGAACATTTAGGTGAGAAGTAGCAGGAGAAACAAGCCTTGGTTTGATGAAGAATGCCTTAAGCATCATGAGGAACGGAAACAAACAAGGCAACGAAGCGAAGCAAATACCAATCAATACAGTAACGCGACACGTAACGCCATACGATGGTACAGAAACAAAAAGCGATAATATCTGACGCAGAAGATTCAGGAGATAGAGGAAAACGGGAAGACAAATAACATACGAGATATATACAAAAGGGTAAACTCGTTAAGAAAAGGTTACCAGCCTAGATTAGGGATGATTAGAAATGAACGCGGAGATCTGCAGGCGGATCCGACTAAAATTACTGATGTGTGGAAACATTATTTCAACAAGCTTTTTAATGTACACAATAGAGAAAAAACAAAGGAATTTAAAATCTATACAGCAGAACCGTGGATACCCAAACCTAGCGAGATCGTGGTTGAAATGTCGATAAAGAAATGGAAAATTTTCAAATCACAGGGAACAGACAATATTCCAGTGGAATTAATTAAAGCGGGAGAAGCGGCACTAATTAAAACTGTATAAATTGATACGTGCTATATGGAGAAAGGAGGTGCTTCCAAAGGAACGGAAAACCTCATAATATTTCCGGTTTAAAAAAAGAGACGATAAATCGGACTGTAATAATTACCGTGGAATCTCGTTACTCCCAACATGTTACAAAGTACTTAATAATATCCTGATAACTCGCCTAAGTGTATACGTAGATGAAATAATTGGAGATCACCAATGCGGATTTAGAAGAAATAGATCCACTTTGAACCAAATTTTCGCCTTGAGACAAATCTTAGAGAAGAAGTGGGAATAAAATGGAGCTGTTCACCAGCTATTCATTGATTTTAAGAAAGCATATGATTTTATCAAAAGAGAAAAGTTATACAATATCCTGGTACGATTTGGAATTCCGAAAAAACCTGTTCAGCCAGTGAGGATGTGCTTCAGGGACTCCATAAGCACAGTTCGAATACGTAATAATATGTTAGACAGTTTCAAGACTCGCAACAGATTGAAACAAGGTGATGCCTTGTCACCATTCCTGTTTAACATTGCGTTAGAATATGCGATTTTGAAAATAAGAGATGACAAAAAGGTACTAACATTGAATGATTTGAATTAACTATCAAATACGTGGATGATGTAGATTTAATAAGGAAGGATATGGATGCACTATAAAGTAACACCGAAGTCTTAGTACAAGCTTGCGATGAGTTAGAGTTGCAGGTAATATAGAAAAAAAAAAATAGGCCTACATGACAACAAACCGAAAAACTGAGAATGAAAGAAATGGATACATAACAATTAAGAATGAGAATGTAGAGAAAGTAAACAAATTTAAATATTTGAGAGCATATGTAACAAGCAAAAATGAGTTAACGGAAGAAATAAAAAGTCAGTTAGTATCGGGCAACGCAGTTTATACTCAGTCCAGAAACTCCTAATCTCGCGATTAATATCAAGAAAGTTGAAATGGAAAATATACAGAACGGTTATTCTGCCTGTAATATTTTACGATAGCGAATGTTGGAATACAACCCTAACAGATGAACATAAATTACGAGTGTGTAAAAATAAGGGCATGAGAAAGATATACGGGTCGAAACGGGACGAGATGACCGGAGAATGGAGGACACTACATACTACATAATGAAAAACTTCACGGACTTACGACTCACCCGATGTTGTAAGAATAATGAAATCGCGACGACTAAGATGCGATGTAACTCGGATGAGGAAAACCGAAGATTATATTCCATTTTGATTGGAAAGCCGGATGGGAAGACCGAGACGACGTTGCGGGAACAATATTAGAAGGGATCTTCGAGAAGTAGGTGTTTGTGATGAAAACTGACGTGATCTTGCTCAGGATAGAATCCTACGGCGGCGATGAACTTGCGAGTTTCGTTAGCCATAGAGTAAATAAGTAAATAATCTTCCATCAAGATGTGATTCTGATCTTGATTCTGCTTCCAAATCTCGTCGTCGTCTTTGTCTTCCGCAGATGGTTATGCTGTCTCTTCGGTTATGCTATTTGTCATTTGAATATTTTATTTATATTTTATGGGTTATGTGAATTTAATAAAATACGTGATAGTATGGCTAGGCTAGTATATTGAATATGTAATTCAAAATATTGTTTATTACACAGTTAATGAATATATGGTTCTTTCGTGTTATGGTGGCGGGTATCTATTGAATACCTCAAAATTTAGAGCTTGAACTTGTTCGTTGTTCAGTATGTACAGCTCTAGCAGGTGATGCATCGGTAGATGGTGATGTCGAGGTTTGCTGTCTTGTGCGTAAACGTGAATAGTATCCAGTAATGCTGGGTGGGCAATAGTTCAGCGTTTGATGATATAGTTTAGTCTGGATTTTTCGAGGTGTTCTATTACATGTGGAAAGATAAGCCTTTCATATATCAGCTTATCCCACAACTAATGTCGTATATTGGCACCGTGAGGAAAACAACGATAACTTACCTGTAACACTACCGTTAGTCAGGAAAGTATAGTCTCCATCGAACCCCACAACAATCTGCCACGTGCCAACCACTTGTTGAATACTCCACTGAAAGAAGTCACCAGTTTTGGAGGCAAAGAATTGGGTCACTGTTCGTCACACGTCTTGAGTGCATTTATTGAGATATGCCATTTTGCACACCATTGGTAAAAGGTCTCTATGATTAGATGCAGTGTCCGATTTACATGCTGGATGGTATTACCACAGGCAAGGAAGGCTGGGTTGTCGGCGAAAGTGAAAGTATATACTAGGGAAGGCAGTGTTGGCATATCAGTTACGAACAAGATGTATAATAATGGAGAGAGGGCAAATACTTGAGGAACCCCTGTGTGTGGAAATATAGGATGTGATAGAGTGTTATTGATTGCTACAAAGGCCATGCGGATTTTCACGAAATTGTAGATTAATCTAACATAGGCTGTTGGGAGGCGGAAGTTATGCAGGTTTTGGATAAGACCTGAGTGCGATACGTGGTCAAATGCTTTCTCGAGGTCGAACAGTAATATGTAAGATGGCACATTGGTATTGTAATTGTTGGTTAGTTTCGTTGTTAGTTGCAATCGGTTATCGGGTACACTGTAAATCGATCTTAATCCAGCCTTATGATATGGTAATAGGCCATACTTATGTAGGTGATTATGCAGCCTGTATACGAGGATTCGATATAGTCTCTTAGTGTTGAGGTTAGCTGTATGAGCCGGTATGATTTCGAGTCTGTTTGTTCTTGTCTGGTTTTGTAAACATTATCACTTTGGAGACCTTTCAATCGGTTTGGTAATTCCCAATTCCCAGTATGAAGGTATATATTGTTGCTAGTAATGTGAGTAAGTTGAAGGGTGCCTCTTTTATATTGTGATATGTTGTACTACCAAATCCTGAAGTAGTGTTCTTTTTGTGTTTTGTAACATCTGTGACTTCCTGTGCTGTGATCTGGGTTGTTAACGGGTGAGTTTCATCCAGAATATGGTCTGAGCTGATTTTCAGATGTGGTTTGTGTGGATAATATCTGCGTTCTATTGTTCGTGAGGTTCTTGTTACAGGGTGGTAGGTTGCCTTAGGTGTGAACATTGATTGGAGACTCTCAGCGAATATATTTGCTTTAGTTGCATCTGTATGTGAGGCGTAGTTACCTGTTAGATTGAAAATTTGAGTGTGCGGGATTTACCATTGAGTCTGTTGAAGTGTCTCCAGAATTTTGATAGATCCCTCTGGTTCTCCATTGTTTACAGTCCGGATCCAGGTCCGTAGTTTATAGGCTCTTATATAGTTTTGACCATTCTCAGATATTGCCTATGTAGATGCGAAGCTTGTATTGACCTCGTGAGCAGCTATTGCCGATAGGCATTACGTCAGAGATGTGTAACATCCAGATAATGTGTTTGTATTTTGTTTGTGTGGATCTATGCTGGTTGTAGAAATATTTTCTTTGCTGCTATGTTGGATGGCTGTTGTGAGTTCTGTAATAATGGCTAGTTCATGTGGTGTAGATATTTGACTTACGTTATCTTCTAGATCAGATAGATATTTTCCCTATTTGCTTTATCATAGTTGAGTATTTTGAAGGTGGTTTTTGTTATGGTAGTCTGTCGAGTAGGCATATTTATGTCTAATTTTACTGAGTCATAGTCACTGCCTATCGAATCTAATACTGTAATGATCAGATGTGGTGAGAGCAAGGACGGTGGGATGGTACTGCTTGACGTTATTGTTGCCCTTGGTATTTGACATATCTCGCCATGTGTTTTCAAGTTAATATGATCTCTAAAATTCATCTTTTCGTCCACAGTGTGGCTATGGATGTTTATGTCAGCCATGATTATATTATGTCGGAAGTTAGGTTCTATATACGTGAAGAAGGTGTTAGGTCTAAATAACATCCTTGTAATACAGAAAAAGGCTATCAGAATTATCTCAAATTCACACAGATTAGCTCACTGTAGACCATTGTTTATCAATCTTAAGTTCATGACAGTAATAAATTTATACATTTACACAGTACTCTTCTATGTAAAAAAATAATGTTCCAAATCTACAACTCAGTCAAGATGTCCATTCTTGTAAAACTAGGAATAATAAACAGGAAAATGTTCTATATCAATGCCCGTCCAAATCATTAAACAGCTATGAAGCCCTAGCTGTATAATAAATTGCCTGTGACATTAACCAAAGAACATATGGACATTTATGAGTAAATTGTACAGTTGGTTGGTTTCAACACCTCTATATTCCTTGCAAGAGTTTTTCGACTGTACAATAGAAGCGTAATGTACTTAGTAATCTTTGGTATACTATTATTTATTATCTATATATAGGCCTACTACTATTAGTATTCATTTTATCTTGCTATCTTTTTACAAACATATTACTATCCATTTATACTTATTATTATACTTATACAGGTAGAACCTATTATTCATTTATACTTATATACTAATACTCTTACTAACTATGGCGTTGTCTATTGCTCTGTATAGCTTAATGACAATAAAATGCATTATTATTATAGGCTATACGACACTGTAGCTGCATTCCAAGTTAACACTCTGATGTAACCGAAGAGCGCTTTTGGATCTGTAAGAAAATGGTTGGAGTTAGAAGGTTAAATTTACCATAATACTACAGGTCTACAGACACATACATAAATTAACTTGTCAATGTTCAGTTTGTGGAAAATGATAGTCTGAGTTTAATTTATTTTATTCTGCATTTCTTGATTTTTTTATCCAACATATATTGTACATCAGTTGTATTGTTTAGAGTAATTGTGGAAGCCTATATTATATACATTGCAGGTTTTATCTTTTGGTGAGAGACGCATGTTTTTCACTTAGTTACCCACATTTGCCTTGAATATAAACTACGCAATCAATACACGTTAGTTACCTATTAATAGAAGTTTCTCATCTGAAAGTTTTCCTCTTTGACGCAATTCAAAACTTTTCCGCACAACGGATAATCAAGAATTCTGGCGAACTAACTTGAAGAGCAGGTGCCGCGTGAAATTGCCAACAGTATTCACATGTGGACTTAGATTTGCACTACAAAGGATTTCTTGCTAAAATGAGCAGATCGCTCTTTCCTCTGTGATCAATCGAAAGATAGATGTCAAACGATGATGTGAGCACACCTTTTCCTTGTTCCATTCAGTGACCTCCCTAGCAACTGCGTAGTTTGTTAACGTATTAAATAGATAGAGAGCAAACACAGAAAACTAAAAATCTAGGTGGATATTCGCGCATGTCACAAATCACGGAAAATTCCCCTACCTGGAATACGCAACAAAAAATGGAATAATATAGTGAACTAACCCAGGACTCAATCATTCAAACGTAAAGGATTAGAAAGTAGCATTATCACAACATACTTATAAGAATGGCTGAGGAAGTGGGAAAATAGAAAGAAATAGTCCTCCAGTCCTAACGGATGCACATCAAAGTGAGTGCAAATTTATCAATTATAGTAATGAAATATGACAGTTAGTTTACTGAGTTACTAAAATGCATAGCAATAACAATTAGGGCGTGAATGGGAAGAATTGCGCATACAGTTAGCAAGAATTGCACTATGCCTTTAGAGCAGGAGTTCTTAACCTGGGGTCCATGGGGTCTGCGAGGTTCAGATAAAAAAATAATAATTTCAAAATGATTTAAAAAACACGCTTTTTTAAGTTGGACTAAAACTAAAAAATTGAATTAATCTTATGAATCGGAAAATAAAAGCGTGGGTGCTCTTAGATATTAAGATTTTATGATAAG
>JAGDQP010061042.1:579-12106 GCA_022664845.1 Lepisma saccharinum
AATTATTTTTCTTCCCTCACCCTCGATGATGGAGGAAAACATTCTTTCACCTTGTCTCGTTTTAGTGCCTTGATGCCAAATTCACTTTTTCCCTAAAAGCTTTGTTTTCTTTACTAACCAGTCCATTCCCTATAGCATGAGAAAGAAAAACTACCTTCTCCACTAGTTTCCATGAGGTATATTTTATTCCAACCCAGATTAGACCAGATTTAAGAACTAAAATATCACTTATATCGAAGATAGAAATCGATATGTAGCCCCCCTTGATCTAATAGCGGCGGCGGACTTCAGATCTGATAGGGGGGGGGGGGAAATGAAGTTCTGTAGTGTACTGCAATTCCGAGTACGTTAAATATGAAAAATAATATTTCCTTAAGTGGTATAGACAAAATCAAATATTACTCTTGTGTATTTTAAAATCTGCAAATGTTTTAAGTTTTATATTAAGTTTGTGTAATTAATTTCTTCCCATGAAAGATCTTAACATCAGCTAAGCTAGTAAAATGGTCATAATCCGCGAACAAGTAACTTTTTAAAAATTTCTTTCGTAAATTTAATGAACCTGAAAGAAAATGTAAGTTTCCTGTCCATAACCATGTCTAGTTTTGGCTTCCCATATTCACTGTTCTTTTCAATTTCCATCAAGTTCCTTCAGATCGCGCAAATATAATGCTGTGTTAATAAGTTAGTCACATGATCACATAATAGAAAAAAAATATACATACAGATCATTTTTCCAAATTTTGGGGTCATGTTTTAACATTTGAAAAGTCATTTGATAGGTCATATTTATGGATTTTTGGGGTTATGAAGTTCCGAACCCTATTGATTACGCACGGCGCACTCTACTAATCCAATAATTGAACCATAGAACATCATTTTCAAGAACGGCAGTGTAAAATTTTCAACAGACCAAAATGGATCGTCAAATGTGTTCAACCTACGAACACCACAATTGTATTGACAGTGGACCACCACTTCCGTATGATGCCAACAAATTCAGCAGTCTCTTCATTACCATAGGTAACCATAGATGCTCTAGTATTTACTTAAAAACATTTAATACAAGCGATACCTGTTGCCTCGCTAGGTTGCTAGGGCACCAAATCTTAGTTTAATTTGAACCCTTTTTATCAAAAAGGCATCCCTCTCAATCGTAGAAAAGTCCTCAGATGATTGAATTCGGTATAGACCCATCTCTGGTATAGACCGAATTCAATGATTGAATTCTCCAAACACTGAAAATGTATCTGCTTTAAATCTGAGGCTAGAAAACTAGGGGTAAATCAGTGACTTAAAGAGATGTCTTTAGGGGAGGCAAAGCTAGCTTACCGATTTGTCAAATTAAGGGGTACCCAATTAAGTAAAATACTTCTCAATGTGCCGCAGCTACTACATACGTTTAAAATATCCGGGGAATGCAAATTCCTTCTCTTGATGATACTCCCCTTTCGAGCACCGATAAACACATTATTTTTAGACAAGGGGTGCCGATCCCGGGGGTGTGTGGCTTTGGGGGCCAGCCCCCCCAAGGTTGGAGTGGGATCCCCTTATGAGGGCTCCAAATGATAAGGTGAAGTCTGTTCTATTTCTACAGTACATGGTCATTCGTTTGCCCCTTCTCCTAAGCTTATCTCCATTTGGCAGATCTTTGCATTATTATCCAAATTACCACTGAAACAATACTTTTACATTATATTTGCATTACTTACTGCGGAAATCTTTCTGTGGAATTAAATATCTCCTAGTATGACTGAAGTCTATTTGGATTAGTTTATATTTCATATGATTTTCTCCTCAGTATATCATTTGTCGTTTAAAATTATTCACCTATTATACCAAACTAATGAACAACTCCATAATAGTGATTTTGTGAACTTATCTAATAAAGATACTCTTAAACATCAATTACAAATTTGTACTAATAAACCTCAGTTATGGAATGCTTTTCTTAAACTATCTTCGTGGGTGTTATATTATTCATTTTAATATTTGAGAACATCGATTAATACAGTTTATTTTGATAATTGAATAATATTATCCAGAATATAAATGTTATCCAACCCACAAAAAGAGAGAAATTTCTGTTGTGTCTTACGGCCAGTACTATTCAAATTCTTCTTAATGTAAAACACATCAATTCGGTTACTTTGTATTACACTACTTTGTTATTAGGTTATCAGGCAATTGACGTCAACATTCGACAACAGTGTTATGCTTCTTTTACCAAGGTTGTTTATTAATTGTTTTGAGTTCTTGAAATGTTGTTGAGTATGCTTTGTCGTTGGTTTACCTACGATGTATTTTCTCTCTAAACTTGTTGCTACTACGTTTACAGTGTATTTTTTTTACACAGTTGTATTATATTGATGGCTAAATAAACAGTTAATTTTAAAAATTGTTAACGCTCTAGATTTCGGTACGAGCGGTGTCAGGTTCGATTCCCGGTGGGAGTGTTGGATCAGTGTTGACCAGTATCGTGAGGACAGTTTTATGGAAGTATTTAAATAAAGAAGTAGTGGTCATCGGTCGGAAGCCAGAAAAACGGCGACGGAATCATTGTACTGACCACATAACATACAACCCAATCTGGGCTGTAGCGCCATTGAGTTTAATTTTAGTTTATATATAATATTAATGTACTAAGTCCAATAGTCTGTCAGTTCTATTTACAAATAAATAAATAAAATTGAAAGCATTCTTCAGTTTAGCATCTTGCAGTGACTTTAGGGTATAACATCATGTGAAGATAGCTTAAGACCCGCTATCGTTCCGCTGAACATTCTTAAGTTTTATGAATATAAGAGAATTCTTCAGTAAGAAAGGCATATCTCTAATTGTGTACTACTATTTTTATTTCTCAAGAGAGATTCCACTGAATGTTGCGTCCATTAAATACTTGAGGAAAGACCTAAGGGCTAAAATATATATAAATTAAACGTCATCTTAATCAAAAACATTTCTATGCTTTTATCAAAATATTTTAATTTTATTTATCCCTATTTTCCATGTACAAAACAGAATGATCATTGCAATTCCCACAGTGTAAATAACGTTAGTCTCAAGAGCTGCTGATGTTAATGAACATATAGGAACACCAAATGTGAATAAAATAGATCCTAACAAATTTTCATTATCAGCAAAACCCTCTAAGAATAGAATATGCTTAGCCCATGGCAAGGCAATCCTAGCCACAATATCCGAGACAAAATCGGATTGCTGCATTAACCTCACAATCGGTACAGCAAGAAGTTGGTACCCTGCAAGTGCTTGAGGATTTTCGCGAGAGAGTCGTTGACCAAATTGTGCATCTACCATATAAGTCTCTAAATCGAGACGTCCTTGAAGAAACAGTTCCGTACATATTACTGTAATATCAAGATCAGTTTTCACTGTTGCGATCAAACGTCCACAGTTACCAACAGTGCTTACAATGCATGTGCCAACGCATGCTCCTGGAACAACACCTAATTGGGAACTAAAGGCACTTAGTACGTGATAGCAAATAATACAGCCAGTTATAATTCCAGCGCAATGATAAAGACCCGGTAATTCTTTCTTCAGAGGATTCTTAGGATAGTTTATCATAGGCATGACTTCGGGTTTATGAATATCCGGATTTTTGAAGGAACTATATTCACCATTAGAAGTATGGATATGATATCCATTATTACCATAAGAAAGACTTGATTTCGGTTCTTCAGAATAGTAATACCGAACGTGACGACGAGATCGTTTACTTTCTTTTATTGATGACATACAAGAAAGAAATTTATTTGAAAATGGATGGCAAAGCCACTCTATAGAAGCGTCCTTACAACTTAATTCCACGAAATACCCATTCTTGTTAGGAATTACTAAGGCATACGTGAAATTGTTGGGAGTAAATTGGCTTCGAACTGGTGAATGAGTAAATGGGTCGTAAGTCTGAACTGTAATAGATTCTTCTGTACAATTCATGCTTGCTGCCTTCTCTTGCAATGCTACAAAGTCTTCCGGAAAGAGTACTGTGGATGTTGACGGAATCAAGAAAGGTTTTCTTAAATGAGCGTTCATCACAAAATTGTCAAGAATCCACTCACTCTCCTGCAAGAGGTGCATGTTATAATTTGGAGTATTATCTGGGATTAAAAATGTGCCTAGCCATTTTCCTTCAAATGCATGGTTTGGTTTCTGTTTATGATTTGAAAGAATGTCACAAGCATATTGAACAGCTTTGTAAGCTCGCACCATGTATAAAATGGAAGGCGAACTTCTTATTGAAGATAGTTTTGATAAACTGTGTAAAATTCGTCGTTCACTGGGGCTGTCCTCTGTGTATACTGTTGTATATAGACTCACTTGACGTGCAACTCGCAAAGCTATATCGCTTTTGAACAAAGAATCTTCATCAAACAAAGCAAAGGGAGAAAACCATTGTCGCTTATGCAAGTATGTTAGTTTATTCGAAGCTTTTAAAATTTTGTGTGTATTTTCAGATATTACGAGTAAAGGAGTATTGGACTTTTGGTTCAGACTTATATTCATACTTTCAAATAGTTCAGGGAATCCATCATTTGTTGAATCGCAGTATAGAGCTGTTTTCATGTGAAGTTTTGAGTGTTCGACTGTTCTCAAAAATAATGCATAGAACTCGTGACAATATGCACAGGAATCAACAACAGGAATGATCTCATTCCAAGAACTAGAGTTAAGTTTCGTCACTAAAGCTGAAGTCATTTCGGCAAGAGAAGGTTGTAAGTCAATGGTGTTATATAAGTTACGGCTTGAAGCATATGGATTAATAAACACAGCATTAGAAGCCATGGACCTTGCATATTTAGTTATTTGGGAGAGGGATCTTCTTTCGATAACGATGAAAACTCGAGCATTCATTTCATAAAGTTTTCTGAAGGCACTAATAACACTCTCATAGTTTTCTCCACCATTAGATATCACATACTCTATTTGATTTTCTTTCTCCTTTAGTACCCTGAAGATAACTAGCTGCATATTTCTTTCCAGATCGGAAGCTGATCGACCAATCCTTATGATGCCTAACTTTGATCCACTCTTAATCCCTGGAAGAGAAATATCATATATTAGCTTGTTATATATTCGTACTATGTGACCAGGAGATTAGATTTTGGTCAGTCTACAGTACAGTATATACATGTGTGTGTGCAATATGTACACACGTTACTTTTCAAAGTACAAAAAACATTGCATCTATTTCTGATTTTTAAGATATAGCAGATTAAAAAATAGATTAACATGAGGTACAAAAACATGAAATATTCAATTTAAATATTAATTCAATGTTAATTCAATTACGTGTATGATAATTTAATCATGTTGCAAAGAAATTACGGTAGTAAAGCACATCACGTAAAAATATGATATACGTATATTGTCTGATGTGGGTGATAGAAAACACTTGGTAAAGAAGCAGTCAAGAAACCTAATGAAGGAAGTGGAAATTAGAATGTTTCATCATTGTGATTTATAAATGATCATCAATCTTAGTATTTTCTTTTATTTTGAAACGCCTTCATAAGTAACGGTCTCTGTATTGATAATCTAATACAAATGTATTTCCGTAAGAAGATATTTCAGGCAATTATAAGTAAACACAACATCAGCCTAATTAGAGTGTTAGAACGGATAGTTAGAGGAGTGGTATCTTGAATAACTAACCGAAAAATCATTCATCCCAATAGCAACTTCATGGACAACGAAGAAGAGATTTTCACAGTATTCATGACTGAACTTAAAGTTTGTAAATGTCTGCAGTACTAAAATCATATCTTACCTATTACCTGAGGATGTGGCTTCTTAAACTTTTAATAACTTTCTAGCTGCATTTAGTTCTAGAATTTAATACTAGATGATTTTTTTTTATCAGGCTGTCTATATTTGAACTTTGTTCCATAAAATTTACCTAGGTTTAGTTCAAGGTTTTTCATCCTGAAACTTGCAGGATATGTGCAAGGGTCGCTAGTGGAGGTGAAAAAATAAATAAGTTTTAGTAAGATCTCGTGGATAGAAACTAATATTTTTTAAAGCAGGTGTTTTATTTTACTTGCTGTTTTTGTAGTGATTAAAGTTAATGAATTGTTTTATTAGATTCCAAATAGTAATTAGAATATTTATGTCTCAATGTAATTGAAATAATATAGACAAAGTCCAAGTATACATCCGGATCATGCTACATCGTGTTACGGTTCTGATGACCGACTATCAGAGGAAGGAGACGGATTCTACTTGCAACCTTGTAATGTTACAAAGTCATGCTAAAACAATGTTCTGGAAAATTCCCAATCATGTGAGTTACAGATAACTTGCGTACTATCAGATATGTACGAGCTAAGTGATAGTTTCAAACCTAATTTGGTTCCAGCTGCGATAGAAAGCAAACATGGATACTGTCAAACAGTGCGATCTATTAGTGCTTTACTTCATATGTTCCCCCAAAAATTAGTATTAGTCGCTTGGTGACAGACAGTTGAATCGACTTATCAGTCCACTTATAAACAATGTTTAAAATTGAATATCCAGCAATGATAACATTTATCATCAAAGAAGGTGTTGCTCTCAGTGGAATTATACAGAGCTTTGATGCCGTGTATGGTAAAGCTTCCCCTTCATTTTTAATTGAAGAAAGTTTCAAAACAATTGAAGGGGGAATGTGTACTTTAAAAAAAAACGAGTTTGCACTCGTAACAGATGCTACACAACAACAGCTAGTACCTCAGAAAAGCGCAAATAATCCACAGGTGATAGCTGTTTTAAGAATATGAAATATATGGGAGAGTTAGACTTTAAAATGCGTTTTACGAGAAATTACCTTTTATGCACCTTCCCCCTTCTTTTCATGTACTCTTCAGTTTTGTTTGGCGCAAGAAATCCTTCAGGATGAGTCATGTGCTGGTCAGGCAGTGGAAGACGTGATACCAGAAAATGTTGCTCTAGTATAGTGGATGGAACAGGAGATATTTCAAGGTAGGTTTTTCACCGTCAAAGAACTTACTTCTTCGCGGCGATATACACTATGCTTCGGATTCTTCAAGAACATTTTCTTATGAATAAAGTCAGTGGAAGATGTGTGCCGCACATTCTGTCAGCTGATGAAAAGCATATCTTAAACCACCATAATGACATTAGTATATAGTACCAGGTGCCCAAATAATTTGTGCCGTTGAGCAACACGTCGCTGCGTGTCCCCCTCTAGCAATCAGAGATGACATAGTGAGTAGGTGTGTGTGGTCTTGTCTGAAAGCTTAGTCAGTGGCACGTCTGCTATCGTAGAGAACACGTTGCAGTTAGTCGTGTGAGTGGAGATATTCAGTGTGAACTATGGCTGTGTCAAACGCAGTGATTAGGTAGGGCCTGTTTACTCTACGAGTTCAAATTGGGCACAAAAGGTACTGAAGCAGCAAGAAAAATATGCTCGGCATTCAGAGAGGCTACATTTAGCGAACGCACCGCACGTAAGTGGTTTAAGACATTTTCGACTGGTGATGAGAGCCTTGAAGATAAAATCGATCTGGGAGACCAAAATCACTCAATGTGGACCAACTGAAAGCAGCTATTGAAGAGGATACGAGCCAGACATGTCAGGAACTCGCTCAACGGTTTGGGGTAAGTAATGAAATCATTCGTTTACGTTTGCATGCGCTTGAACGATCGTGGAAGATGAGCAAGTGGGTCCCGCACGAGCTGACTGCCGCGAACAGACTCCAGCGGCTGAACATTTTTCTCATTCTTGCTGAGTAGGAATAAACATTGTCCAATTTTGGACCGTATTTTGACACGTGATGAAAAGTGGGTGATGTATGATAACAAGAAGCGCTCGTACCATTGGTTGCTATCCAATTACCCAATGCCTCTGTCTGCTAAACCCAATATTCATCAGAGGAAGGTAATGCTGTGTGTATGGTGGACTACTGCTGGGATAGTGCGTCTTGAGTTTTTGGAAAGTGGTAAGACTATAACAAAAGATGTTTACTCAGCACGACTGCAAACGGTAGCTACCAAACTCGCCCAGAAACAGCCAGTACTCGTGAACAGAAAAGGGGTTCTGTACCTCCAAGACAATGCGAAACCTCACACAGCAAGGATGACCCTGGAAGTGATCTCGTCACTTGGGTGGGAACTTTTACTTCACCCTCCTTACTCCCCATACGTCGCTCCGTCCGATTATCATCTCTTTTTGTCCATGTACATGCGCAATCGGCAGTTCAAAACTCGGGACGAAGTTGAAAACGCAGTGGCGCAGTTTTTTGAGTCGCAGGGTACAAATCTCTACAAAAATGGCATCTATGGACTTGTTTGTAGATGGGAGAAGTTTGTAGAAGCGGATGGAGGCTATTTTCCTGAATAAATATTGTGTAAATCCCTTGTATGCGCTTGTTTGCTTTTCTATGCTACAACGGCACGAATTTATTTGGTCTCCTGGTAAATTACCAGAAAATAATATCCATACGCTACATGTTAAATTGTCCTGCGGTATTAAGCAAGTGGCTACGAGGGCGAAGTCGATGTGCACAAAAACCAGAAACTGAAAATTAACATACAAAAAAGATAAACTTCACCAACTCAGAGGATGGCCACACGCAATGTGCTATGAGAAAAGCTGTAAAGCAAACAATAAACATACCAAAATTAACACAGGTAAGGCAGCAAACAAAACACCACAATCATTCTATACCCACCTGAATTGCCAGAAAGTTACGCAGAATCAGAGCTAAATTTCAGGTGTAAAGCAGATTCGAGAGTGAGAAGCTACTAAAAAGCATACTAAAATCATCAAAGATTCTACTGGTTCGTTCGGAAAATAATGAGCAATTTGGAAGGTGAAAATGTAATGGAAATACAGTATAGTTTAATTTTTTTATATTTAAAATAGGTTCCTTACCAACGCGAACGATTGGCAATTGCTTCCATGCCAAGTGTCCCCGGTGGGTGAGTGGTAACGCTCGCTGCCTTGTAATCAAGGGATCCCGGGTTCGATTCCCGGTGTGGACACAAGTGATTCGGAATCCACGTTAAACTGTAGGTTCCATCCTTAGTAGCTTACCAGCTCGTTTAGGACGTTAATACCAATTCAGTCGATCAATGTTTTCATGCCACTTCTGTTGAAACCGTGCTCCCTGGACGCAACAAAGTCTCGGACTATGATTTCTTCACCCTGACTTTTTCCGGAAATCCTGTTTTTTAAGTAGCTGTTCGATGTATGAAAAGATGGAAATTCTTTTGTACCAAATCAGGGGAGTATGCTGGATGCTGAAGCGTTTCGTACTTTAGTTCGTATAGTTTCTGCTTTGACATATGTGGTTTCACATTGTCATGGAGCTGGACAATATTTTTCCTGTTAATCAAATATTGCTTTTTTGAATACAACTTTTTGTGCATTCGGTCAATGCCTTCTTAGTACTTGACCTAGGTAATACTTTCAACAGCGCTCAGAATGTATAGTGTATGACAGCTTTCACTCAACTATCAGTGAAAACTATAGCTAGATCTTTCAAAAATGTATGCTACGTAATTATCCACAAGATGAAGGAACTACAGATAGTCTGACGTATTGCATCATAATGAATGACATGCTGGTCTGGTAGATAAGTGATTACGCTCATCTTGTAATCAATGGATCCCGGGCTTGATCCAGGTAGAGACACAAGTTATCTGGAGTCCATCTAAAACTGTAGGTCTAATTCTTAGATTTTTCATTATCTCGATAATATAGCAAGCTACTAGAGATTTACTTTACCTAAGAGTCTTCAGGCCGCAAAGCTCCAGAGCAGAATTATTCATCGTTGGGTGAAGTGAATAAAAAGAAACAAACACTCGAAAGTGTTTACTCGCGAGTAAAGTATTCTTTCACCTATCAGGTGAATAAAAGTTCGCTTTTACTCAAGAGTATTTCTTGTGTCAATTGAGAGTTTACTTGCAAGTTATTTTCATTCATTCTTATTTAAGTAATTGCTTCAAAGTTATGAACATTTACTTACCACAAAAGCATTTACTTTCAAAACACAAATATTTACTCTTGATGGAAAGTATATTCTTTTTTTCTTCACCTAGTCCCAAGTATTTACTTACAAATAGGTAAGTATAAGCGTTTACTCGTTTATATTCACTTCACCCAATGTCCATGATATCAGATCTCATAACAGAGAGAGGAAAACCGTCACAGAAAAGTTTTCTATGCAAGCGTATTTTATCCCCCTTGATGCAATTTGGGCCCCACATAGGATTTAGATGGGCGTGCCCACCAAGCATACAACGTATTTTATCCTCCTTGATGCGGACTCCACATGGAATTTGGATGGACGTTCCCACCAAGCATATAGAATATTTTCTTCTTCTTCTTCTTCAAGACTCCTCGTCACGAGGAGATAAATGGAACCAGTAAAATAATGCACCTTTCTTTCCAGTCAATACAAGTATAATATGTTAATTAGTAATAATATGAATAAGTAATGAGAGTACTAAATAAAGTCTTTTCGCAACCGGAGTTAGCTTGTTCCCCGGAATAAGCGAACAAAAAAATAATTAAAATGTCATATGAGGTCTATGGTAAAACAAAGCTGGTAAGACGCTGGATATCTAACGAAAAGATCCGTGTTCGCGTGCTCCTTGGAGCCTCTCTTCTCTCTTTTTTCTAGTCTCACTCAATACGGAATGGTGTTCATCAGTCATGTTACTGGAATTGAATTGTATTGCATTAACTTATGGCCTTTAGGCAACTTTGGCTCAGGCTGTCATGTTACTTGAAATGTCCATGCAGCTAGGCTGTCTGGCCATTTCAGGAATCTTTCTAACAATTTTAGGGCTTAGGTTGGCCCGAGGTGGACAAAGATGTGGGGGCACATCGTTGTCCCATATTGGCCAAAGTGGGCAAAATATTTGCCATTCTACCTGGGGCCCATGTCAACATCGATATCAATCCACATCGAAATTTCATGTTGACCCTCATTGAATAACAAAATTAATTGAAGCCATTGATTGAGGCGATTCTTTCTTTGTTTTAATTTTATAATCACAAAGCATCACTTCAATACTTGCTTACGTTTACAAAAATATCAGTTGGTAGATTGTCAGACTGTTATTCGCGAGACCGGGCTTCACAACTCCTGAAGGAGGATTTTCCCACTGCTTTTCCTCAGCTTTACCAGGCGAAAGCGGGCTGCTTCCTAAATTAAGGTCAAGCCAATTACCCTTCCCAAATCATTGTCCGACCCTCTCAGTCCTTTCAACAGCGCGCCCATTCGCTTGGCGGACGAAAATGCCAATTCCCTTCCTCCTTTAATATATTTAATTAATATATTTAATTAATTAACATAAAATTATTTGTTTGTTCCTCAGTATTTTGCGAATCACCTGCGACTACTCCAATGAAACTAAACGCAGTAACACTTCGCTGAATTAGTAGTGGACAGTGTTTCTTCCAGAATATTTTATTCAGGGGCTAATGAAAATTATAAATAATACATATGAATAATACAAGTGTTGAGACTAATTCTTTCGGGGGTGCGGTTGAAAC
>JAGDQP010061043.1:0-12105 GCA_022664845.1 Lepisma saccharinum
TTTTTTTCCCCTCGAGAGTACGTTTTGTATAACCTAAACTGGTATAAAATGTTACTCTGAAATTTTGGAAACATAAAACTGAATTTCCTTTATTGAAATAAACAGTGAATGAAAAGGGTTTACAACTTTTCACTTGAAAAGCTTTAACGTGTAAGAAGTAGTCAAATATTTCAATCTATGAATAAGGTATGCATTTTGCACGAAAGTTTTATATTTTGATGGCACTTGCTGTGTGCAATGGAACGATGTTACGAACCATGAATTTTTCTTTTCTTTAAAGCAAATGCACGTATTCCAGTTTTTTTTATAAATTGATCAATGCTTTAGTTTAATATCCATTTATAAACCAGTTTTGATTCGTGCTATTGAAATTTCATACAATTGCTACAGTGATCTTGAACACCAAGTAACAATATAGTCTTCTGGCAGATAGGTAGTTTTCTAGAACTTTTGTTTCTCTTACTCCTTCTCTTTCTGTCAGAATACTACGAATGCCACTGGTGTAAGCTACCACTACGGGTTCTACTGTAGTATACGGTTCGTTATATGGTTCAAGTGCGTTTTGTGTGTCCTTGCAGTGTTTTACTTTTAAGAGTTCCACGCGATGTCTATGTGTCATATGTTTTAAGATTAATTTCAAAGTTTTAAACTCTGCGCTCTTATGAGTGTTTACGGATAAACTTGAGTTCATCGCCTCCAGTCTGATGACTGTTTTGTTCGCGCTACTCAAGCACCTTCAGTGCCTTGGGGTGTGTTCTCAAAGTTCTCTTACAAAGTCTTCAGCTTACATCTCTGAGATGATTCATTGAATAATTACATTTTAATAATCGCGTGCTCCCTCCTCGGGTTTCTCCAGTACTTGAATGTTCTCTTTAGTACAATGTTTTTCTGCTGTACCAGTCTGGTACCTTAAGTGATTTTACTCGTCCGATACGGGTTTGTGGGTGATGACCCAGGCTGGTGAAACCGTGTCTTAGCTCTCGTGTGACCTTGATTGAGATCAGCTAGCCAGTTTCCAGTCTGCGTGGCATTGTTGTTGACTCTTTACGAGTTTTATCCACTGGCCCGTTAGAATGTGAAGTTTCACATTCCTTGTTTTACCCTTCTTTAGGGAATGGTTATAAGTTGTAAGTCAAATTGTTTCCGTGGCGGCGCCAAGGATGTTTTAATAGAGGATATGCGAATTCGCCAAGAACATCAAGCCAAACGTCACTGCTTAGTCCTGCCCAGTTAGCTCACTTACTCTAATCAAAACGTTGTTTTCGGCTAACCCAGATGGCAGCGAACTCTGTAGCTGTTTGATAACCAATCAGGTGCGTCGCCTTGGTCGATGCTCAGCTTCACTCTTTCGCTGGGCAAGATATAGCGTATCCATTAGAACATCCTTGGGCAGCGCACAGTGGGATGGGAACCCCAAAAGCACGGCCAAATGTTGGTTTGATCTTGCTCAGGGGCTTATAGGTGCTAGGTGTGCTCTCTGTTTTATATCCACATAGCATCCGGAATATAGTGTTTCGTCTTGGCGATAGCGTTAATAAATCCATCTGTTTAACGGGTTGCTTTTATCACAGGGGATTTTTTTCAGAAGTTCGGCTATCGTGAGGTAAAGTAAATGGGTTAATGAAGTCTCCCGGGTACAAAACAAATGCGGTTGATGATATCAAGACTAGCTTGCTTGTTTCTGAAGCAAATGTAATTTATAAGCATTGTATAAAAAATAATTATCAATACTATTAATAAAGTCAAGGAACATTATCCGAAAATGCCAAAACAAACGTAACCAAAAATGTGGAATTAGTAAAGTATATAGATATGTGAAAAAGACAGAGACCTTTGCAGGCGTCCATTTTCAAACAGTTCCTTGTCCATGTACCCTAGATGTTAGGAAATTGACACACACACTTGTTATAAACTTCTTATAAACGCTAGGGGAAATTGGCAAATACCGTATGAATATCTTAGAAATAGTTGTAGAAGATGGTAGTTTACGAAAATTTAATTTGGAAAATATTATTGAAAAATATAAAAAGTATATCGGCTTTGCCCGTTGGGTAACGGTAGAGTGGCGGACAGCAAAGAAATCTGAAGATTGAGAGTTCGAATCGCACTGCAGACAAATCTTTTCTTGATGTTGGTCTCCCAAAGTTTTTAAAAACAAGGTTTGTAGCAAGTTTGCAGCCTTCCAATGCTAAACTTACTGCAAGTTTGGAGACCTGTAATGCCAATATTGCAGCAAACTTGCTGCAAATTTTTTGTGCTATCTGGGGTAGCACTAACACGTTGTCTCACACGTGATGCTAATTAAGTCTCCAGGGATGTTTGCATTAGAGGATCGGCCAAAGTTAAGAAATAAAACCGAAGCCGATCGTGAAAAGTTCAATCGCCATCTTAGTTTGCAGACAAAGACGAATATGAAAACTGCCACCAAACAACAGTTGATTGAGCTACGGTATATTAGTTTTCAAGCTCGACAGATTAACACATTGGATACTTACGTTCAGGAATTATTCAGTCACTTTCACTTTGTCTTGATCTCTCTCTCCTAAATTCTGCTTGGCCATGGAGTAACACTTTACGGAAGGTTAATGGGACGGGGTACCAGATGTATTTTTGCTATGAACAGATCTGCCGGTTCTAGAGCATAACATCACCTTGGAACCAGCTAGTTAGGCACGTATTTAAGTGGTGGGTACCGGAAACCCCCACAAAATTAAGAGTTTATGGAAAAAACTTCAGGCGTAATTATACATATTTAATATACATTTCATGCCGTCACACCTTGGACTCCCACCCACAGGAAACCCTTGCACCCCTCCCAAAACCAAGTTCTGGATACGTGAATGCAGTTAGTACTATATCCACTTTTTGGTAAAATGGAGTTAACACTGCAGTCAAAGACTTTGTTCCGAAGGGCATCAACTCCAAAAAGTACTATCTCAGAAAACGGCCTCCAAGTGGCTAGAAATGTAATGAATTTATATAATTTTAAATGGAACTTCAAACATTAAAACTGTTTTTTCTCAAAAGTAGTTGACATGGACACAGCACCTCCTGTTTCCGAGGTGACGGCAAGTCCAAAACTAAATATTTCATAGTATAGGGTGAGGCTTGGAGCCCAGGCTTTCCATTCGCACCAGCTCGTGACACATTTCTGTTGTCTGACATGTGTAACGTATCAACTTCAATGAGTATCCAGTTCGTATATACAGGTATCCTGTCTATGTGGCTGTCAGTTTGTCGTACTTACTATCTCAAACCATAAGTCGTTATCTGTTTTTGTGGAGAGTGTAAATTTTGTATATATACCTCCCACAAAGTGTTAAGATTACTATATAAATCAATTTCAAGAATTTCCACTAATTCCTAGTTAGAGATT
Source organism: Lepisma saccharinum (assembly GCA_022664845.1). Lineage (NCBI taxonomy): Eukaryota > Metazoa > Arthropoda > Insecta > Zygentoma > Lepismatidae > Lepisma > Lepisma saccharinum. The sequence continues at coordinate 3,377 of JAGDQP010061043.1, forward strand.
CATTTTGATTCGACTAATTTCTCTGTTTGCCTTCAGATGTCTGTATTTGAATGTTTCTATTTAGCGGTCTTTCTCACGCTTATGTCACAGCACTGACACACTAGTTATCGCTTTTTCACTGTTTCACACATGAACAAGATTGTCTCATATCCAAATGAGACACACATGGACAAGATTTTCTGCTCGTTTCTGTACGAACAAGCCTTAAGAGCACCGTATCTATTCAATGACTCTTGATATCATACCAGCATTCTTACGAGTCATTACTACATTCGTATTTTAACACAATATTATTACCATATGACGCACTAACCTGAGGGTGGCACCATAGTTATAGTTCAGTAGCTGTGCGCACGAACGAATAATACACACCACTCTTCTTTTACGCCTACTCACAGTCGATATATTCAGCCATCAGTATAGTTAATTTTGGCTCGTCTGGTAGGCAACATTCCTCGCTCCTAACCCGAACCCCATTATTTTGTATGTTTGAACGGACTGTATTTTGGTAAGTTTTCACGATATGTGTTATTAAAAGTAATGTGCTACAAAAACTAAGTTCTATTATACTGATAAACTTAACAAACAATCAGCGTTTAACTAAATTTTGGTACAATGTTTACATCAAAGGAAGGTTCAAGTTTAGAAGGACACATTCCCACTATTCAGAATTACTATTTTATTCCATTCAACACTAATTACAATATGCCTACAACGATTCTCAATTTGCATAGTCAAAATGAAAGATTGAACATAAAAAGAGAGAGCAACGTAATAATGCTTTGCTACAAATTATTACTAATAATAATTTTAAAAAATATATATATTTATAAGTGTAAAAATGTACTGGCAAGTTTTGAAGTATCACCAAAAAAATATTGACAAAGTACACCTATTATCACAATCTACAAATATTTACCTATGATCAATGCTCACAACTTAATACTATATAATAATACCGAAAAAAATATTACAATTCTTACCCATTCTTTTATTATTACAATTACTTATCTACAATAGCGACGTAAATCTAAATTATTTCGACTAGAGTATCAAAACAGAGATTTGACTAGTGTCGTAATTCTACGGTATATACACGAACACACATACATGTTTATTTATACATATATATTCTTAAAATACTTCAACAAGTATGAAAAAATATGAAATATGAGTTGTTTTTTTCTGTGTTTTCGCAGAAAACTCTCTACCATTTCCGCCATTATATATTCTTTCCAAAGGAACACAAATAAATATATATATATGACATACAATTTGATTTTTCTTGGATGCAGGATTTCAATTCAGAAATCTTCCGGTAATTCTAATTTTGGTTTAACTTTATATATGGCAGACCCATATTTTCTGACAACCTAGGTGGAACCATATCCATACTTAAGATAGAGATTATGAAGTCGACAGCGCATGCGTAGATCATAGAACATAAATAATTATGGAAGAAAGCATATACATACAGACAGACCACCACCACCACCACACTTGAAGAAAGTGATCACAAACTTCTGATGTTACTAAACAGGTTTTCAAAGTATTCACCGCAATTCGCAGCAAATGGTCACTTCCTAAATCAGACAAATTGTACGATATGACGACGACGACCCAATATTTTATATAAATTTCAATGCTGTTGTATTTATGTTGTGCTTGTTATGTGTATTACGCCAGTGTTGACAGACTGCAAATTTCAAATTAAGAAAAATTAATCCAGTGGCCATTTTTATGAATGCGAGTGTATCGTTGGTATAATAAAAATTTATCCACCCCATATGGTTTACGAAATTTTACTCACAATGCTGTGAATGGAAAAACATTCAGTGTTCTGAGTGGTTTTGTTTGTCGCAACTGTAATAAAGAAGCCCCGGTTCACTTAAAAACTTACGTCACATCCTTACAAGTAAACAGCATTTGCTTCCTCATTACACCGTGGCAAATCATCATTCGTACGCACTACCCAGGAACCTTCGAGTCATAAACTCACCATCATTGTTTAGTAGCTAATGACTTTAGTCAATCATGCATCCTTCACTTATTAAATTTTAAAATTTGCATAACATCAATATCCAAGCAATGATTCGAACACGAGACCCTATGACGTGTTGAATTAAAACTATAGTATGGCAAACAATCTGACCACCGTAGTGTTTGACCCAACAATTCCATTATAGCATCGGATCCTTCAAAAAGACTGTGCAGTCTGATTCACAGAAAACGTCTCTTTCTCTTAGAGTATTCTAAATCCGGAAAACTGCATAATATATCCATACCAAACCAAATGTTCAAAGCAGATTGGAAAAGAATACTTCTTCAGATTGTAACGTACGAGGGAGGATCAAAAAATAATGCGTGTTCATAACTATTGATAATGTCAAATTACAACAACATGCTTAATGTCACTCACATGTCGATGAATGTGTTCTTTTGTTCTTCAGATTTACGAATTAAATCATGGATAAGATGCTGACAAAAGGGAGTTGTTCGGTTGTTGACATCCACAGGCGCCAGAGGAATGTATACGGTGATGCTGTGGTCGACGTGAGCAATATTAGGCGTTGAATAAAGAAATTCAAAGAGGGAGAAACGGAACAAACAAAGCAGTGGCTGGTCATGAACTTCGGTCAGCAACGAGAATCACCACAGAGTTGATCAGTTCACTCAAACGGATAGACGCACCACAATAGAGTTTGGGGTATCAAAGTCTGTGCTAGGTGGATTCCGTAGCAGTTAACACCAGATCTGCGGCAGCAACGCAGGGATGTGTATGATGAGCTTCTAGAACTCTAGGAGTCAAGTGATTACCAAAATGAACCGGTCAGTCATGACTCATCCACCATACGGCCTAGATTTGGCACCTTCTGATTTCAAGACATTTGTGCAAACGAACAGATTTCGTGGCAGTAGATTTGAAGACCTACAGGAGGTTAAAACAGCTATGAAACGGAGGGGCAGGAAATGTTCTATGAAATAGTTCCAAACTGGTTTTGAAGCCTGGATAAAACACTGGCCTAAATGTATTAAACGTAATGATGATTGTATCTATATTGGCATTATTAAATGAGTTATACATCAACAGACACTATTTTTTGATCCCTCCTCGTACATTACCTCGCTGTTCGCTCTTTGCCCAGCTTTAGTAGAGACCCAAAATTTGCTCCTTCGTCATTTTCTATGTACCCGAGTCCACATCACCGTAAAAATCATTACACGAACTTCTGAAAAAGTTATTCCACACAAAGAAAGCAGTGTTGAAAAAAAAAACCAAGCATAATACAGCTGTCAGTCATACAAGTACATAGTTAATTTACAAACGAACACTGAAAAACCTGGTTGTTCACTTAGCTGCACTTCAAACTCTACATGCAAAAAGCATTCTTACTATATATAATGTCAATCTTGAAAAGCACTTACTCATTCGCATAAAGTCAATTCTGCATGACCGCAAATGTTACCTTTGAAATACAGTAAATAGATTTATGAAACCATGCAACCGATAACGTCAATGCTTGCATGATATTTACAGCAAGGTTACTTCTTTGTTGAGATACATTTGAAATCTTTGAAAAAAAAAAAAATTAAGTTAAGTACCACGTTTTAAGTTGCTAAAAAATATGTACACATTGTCAATTTCCACAACAGGCAACTACGTAAAGACTGCGAGATGCATCACGCACTTGTGCACTCACTCAAACGACGAAAATTTTAAACATAAATCTGAAAATCTGCTTTCAGGGTCATCAATCAAGCAAATTCCGTTGTGTTATTTAATATTTCCGGGAATATGTATTGTTTTCATTTCCAGAATGAGCGTGAGAAACCTGTAAAATTAGCCATCAAAGACGCTGCTGTTTAAACTATATATCAACAACATTACTAGATTCTCACCATTACCATGATTACGTGAATAATGTTTATTCTCGAAAAGTTGCATAACGAAACAGAATTCACCCCATTGATTGCCTGATAACAAAAATTCATCCATTGCCAGGAAAATATTTGTTCTTATTACAAATTATTTTTTTTCCGGCGATTAGCGCAAAACGCATTCGAAATAATTTATTGCAGCGTATGTTACAAGAAGGCACACAAGAAAAGAAAAAAAATCCCAGCGAGACAAGTAAATTTTCCCCAAGGCTCAACTCATAAATGAATTTGATACCTAAAGAATATTATTCTTTAAGGCCTGGTCCTAACTATACACTTTCAGCTGTTCCGTTTATTTTCCTCCTTAGAAACGAAAACAGATACATAGCAGAGAGAAGTCAACATTTGACTAACAATGTTATTACGCGAATTTCCAATAAAAACATGGGTTTGGATAGACGCTGAAATTAATACAGAAAAAAAAAAAAATTAACAGCTGCCGTCACCGGGATTCGAAGCCGGATCTTCGAGTTGTTGGTTGCGTATGCTGTCCATTACACCACCACGGCTACGGTCAATTCTCTCTCCATATAGAAAAGGTTCCCCACGTCGACATCCCAGCTCATTACATGGCCCAGGCTCTCCACTACATGCGGTTATTTTTAGTTGAGGAATCTTTTGTTTTATTTAGGACTCGACTCTTACAGAAGATTCCTTAATTAAAAATCTCCGTATGTAGAGGAGTGCCAAGGCCTAGTAACCAGCAATGAGGGGCCACGAGGATGTCGAAACAAGTGGAACATTCTACAGACACAGAGAATTAGCCACTCGGTGATGGTGTAATGGACAGCATATACAACCGGCAACTGGGAAATCCGGGTTCGATTCCTGATCACGGCGGTTATAAATTTTTCCGTGTTAATTCCAACATTTGCCATATATATGTGAGAAACATCCAGACGGATAGAATATTTAATAAAAAACTAAAAAACACAGGCAACCAAACGTTGCGGCTATCCCTAGCCTGTCTGATGGTCTTACATATACAATAATCGAGGCTACCTACAATAATAATTACAGCCTTATTATAGAAGTTTATTAGACTAAAAACAGAACTTTTCCTCCCAAACTTTTACACTTGAACTTGAATGTTATCAATCTTTCGATCAACATTTACTCACTTGAGAAGTTCCTTAACGTATCAAGTGCTTACAATCAACAAAAAAAAAAAAAAAACAGAATTGGTTTTAGCCGTAACATTGGAAATCAATATACAAAAATCGTGCATACTCTTTAAATTCGTACTTAATCGTTTCTCAGAGACTTTGATCTTCATCAAGTGGCACTCCGGACATACCAACAGATCTAACAAACTGTTAATGAAAGCAAACACAATTAGTAACAAAAAAACAATAATACTGACAGCTGCGAATTCCAACACTGAGATTCAAATTTTATTGAAACATTTTTTTATTTTGCTTTCGAGTTCTTGAAAACACGGCTACACAGGAGAAAAGTTCAGTCACATTTGTTCGAAATGACGCTAGAAACAGGCTTCGATACCAGAATAAATAAACGTCGTTACAAGTACGAACCAACCATCCTAGTACGCGCATAGTAAAGTATCTTCCATGTTGCGAATGGCAGGATGAGTTCTGCAGTTTTAACTCTTTGTTTATCTAAATTTAATTCTTTTTTTGTTTCGTTCCCCGGATGACTTCAGCGATCATCAAAACAGACTTAGCGATGTATTTGTGAAGAATTCCGTGGTGTTTCAAGCCAGGCAGTAGAGTTAGGAATAACACTGTAAAAAAAGACAATGAAGAATTAATTACAAAATTGAAAAAAGAGGGGGGGTAGAAAACTGCAAAACTTAAAAAAGTAAAAAGAGCAACTACGCCAAACGAAAGCAGTTTTTCTACCTTAATTCAGGAGTTTGTGGCGCTTCTACAGGTACAGCTATAGGCAGGGACGTACGTAGAGGGAAGGCCCTGGGGTGCGGACAGCCCCATAATTAAGATTTTTGTGAAATTAGTTCCATTTTTGGGAAAATTATATTCATTTTACGTAAATTTCACACCCAGACAGACTCCCCCCTCATAAAAAAAAAACTTATGGGTACATGCCTGGTTATGAGCAAAAGTTTTGAAGCATGTCTAGAACTTTTCTTATTGCAAAAATAAATACGGTGAAACTTCCCATAACAGACAGTATTAAAACTCCCGGCATAACAACACTGAATCTTACGGAAGGAAACTCTCTCAATAGCGGACTCTCTTATAGCAGACACGGACACTTTGATAATGTTTTCTATACCGGACAAGACTAACATGTAGTAGTAATCTGTACGGGTTTCTGTTTTAAATACGAGGGTTGGAAATGAGTAAATGGCAACACTCTTTTATCCCCGCGCAGGGATTTTTGTTCGAGCTGCTGGTGGCAACACATGTAGAGGGTGGGTGGAGCTATACAACTCGGGTGGCGGCGCCAGTGTAGGTGCTGCAGTGATAGTAGTGGAGTGTGCTGAATGTAGGTTGTCAAATCACACCGCTCTAAAGGGGATGTTTTCTAAGTTAGAACAACGTGCATGGATAAAGATCGAAGTGGTCCGTGGAAAAAACGCCAGGGAATGTCACTCTGGACTACGTGAAGCATGCGGTAATGACGCATTGCCGTATCGGACTGTGGCACGATGGGTTGCAGCGTTTCGTGCTGGACGTGATCGTGTGCAACAGGAACCAGGTGGAGGTTCCTCCGAACCAGATCGTAAATGCAGTGCACTACCACAGGTTTCTGGATCATCATCATCGTCCTGCACTGCGCAGGAAACGACCGAACTTCATACGGGAGCCACCCATTGTTTTGCATGACAACGCCCGTTCTCGAGCACCCACCCTATTCACCGGACAAGAGTCCATGCGACTTTCATCTGTTCCCTAAGATGAAAGAATCACTGCGAGGGATGCGTTTCCGCACCAGAGATGCCATAGTTTGAGCTATGGGGCGCTCTCTTGCAGACATCAACGAAGAGGGCACTGCTGCTGGTATCCTGCGACTTCCCCACATCTGGCAACGGGTGCAACATGCTGCAGGGGATTATGTTGAAGACCCGTAGAAGTCTCATGATTGTACAATAAATGGTTCACGAAAGATTTCTCTGTTGCCACTTATTTCTTTCCAACCCTCCTATTTTCAAATGTGAGTCATCGTCTTATCGTGAAGTAGTGAAGACAAATAAAGGCTTAACTTGTAATCCTTCACCCACCCACCCTTTTAAGATCGCTAAGAGTAGTCGCGGGGTTTTAGGGTGCCTGACAACAATAACAACCAGTATTCACTGAATGGCCTTTAGGCATCTACGGCACAGGTCAGAATAGGGGAGGGGAAAGGAATCGGAAAGCTGTCGGTCAGGGCCTATGTTAAAGATGTCATCCCGGCATTGTCTGGTGTGACTGAGGAAATATCCTTGAAAAAAACCTCAGTCAGGATGGTCAGCCACTGGGATCGAACCCACAACCTCTGGATGCTACGCCAACGCTCTAACACTGAGCTACGGCGGCACGGTTTTTCTTATTTCAAGTTCTTATAGTCGTTTAAAGGAAGTCTGAGTGTGTATTTCTAAATAGCGGAGTGTTTAAGTCCTACGGTGTCCGCTATTAGGAAATTTCACTCTATATTAAAATATCGTATATCTGTTGACTTGCAGAGATATTCAAAATAACATGACGTACTTAAATGGAAAAATATTTAAATTGAAGAAATTAGCTGGCAAAAAACTTCTAACTATAAAAATCTCCCACAGTTGTATAATTTCCCAGTTTTATACCGGAGGGGGATATTTTTTTCAACCCAATGGGAATTATTTCTTCTAATTTTAATTTTCGCTCATAGATTTACACACTGGAGGAACATCTCTGCAAGTTTGGGAAATATTCTCTGAAGACATGAGTAAATACTTTTGTCCATAGCTGTACCATACTTACAAAAGAGAAGAGGGGTCCCCGGGTCATCTAAGATTTTCACGAGTTTCTTTATAGGTACATGTTCCACAGTAGCCATGTAAAACAGTATTTGATACAATTTCCAACTAATTACGAGGGGGGAGGGGGCTGTTCTTTTGCTTTTTTTTTAACTAGGTCCAAACGTTTAAATTTGGTCATGGAATGTTCAAATGTTGATTTAGTTTAAAATAATATACATTATGACGGAATTACACGGAAAAATTCAGATGATCTAATAATGCAGAAGAGAAAAGCCACTACTTAAACATTATTTTGAATTTAATTTTTAAAGCCTTTAGGCAACTTGGACTCAGGCCGGACGGATGATTGGTGAAGTGAAGAAAGTGGGAGAATCCCAAGAAAACCCACGCACACAGTGTTTATCCACCAGAGCCCACATGACACAAGCAGGGTTTGAACCGATGACCTCAAGCGCCAGAGGTAAGCGATCTAACCGTTGAGCCAACGCGCCCCCTTTGAACATTATGTATAACTTTTAAAAAACCCTATTAAAAAACTATAAATTGTTACTTCTAACTTTGAAGTATACCGAAGCTATGCTTCAGTGCTGAATTCAGGCATCTTTATTCGGGGGGAGGCCATTATCCAGCTTCAGGAGGGACAGACTTTACCGTACAGGTTAATTTAACATGTATGACAAACTTTTACTAGTATATAGGTATACAGTATATAACTATAAACTTCTACTAGTAGGGTGGTCGGGGGAGGGGGTTGAAATTTTGAATAAATTACGTATCAGCCCTTATGAAGTTTATAGGGAAACTTTGTCTCCATAAATTATAGTACTCCCTAAGAAGTTTACGGTGAAACCAACGATTCAGGGGTTGT
>JAGDQP010061044.1:0-12105 GCA_022664845.1 Lepisma saccharinum
AATCAACAAACTGAATTTATTGGAATATTATTTATGATAACTGATGGGGCACAATACCGCCGTGTAAATGTATCAGACATCTTATTAATATCTATATTAGGTTCAGTCTAGTGAGTTCATTTTCAAATATGGACAAGTAGGGTTAACATATGCTTAGAATTACTAAATTGAAAAACATACTTCTACTTTCGAGTTTCAATCCAAAGCACTTTTTTCGTATATTTCTGAGTCACACATTCAGAAAATTCTTTCTTCAAATTTCGTTTCGAAGACCTTTTATGAATCTTCTTTCATCTCTTTTCGTAGAGTCCACCTTTTCTCTTTTTTTTTCTTTAAGTAAATGTATCTTGAATTAGGGTATCTTGGAGAGAGACCAAAATTAGCTGATTAATATAGACCGTGCGCTAAAGCCGACTTACAAGTAGGAAATATCTCATTGAAGCCCCATAAAAAAAAAAAATCTTGTCTATGGATAGCATCCGAATAATCTTCGTTCAGTATAAACACTAATGAATTAAGATTATTTTAAGTGAAATTAGCTAAAATGCCATGTGTTTCTGGTGGACAAATTATACGAACACTGGATGTCCCGAGACAAAGATGCCTAAAGTCCATACATAAAATTCAACACAATACAACAGTCGTGAGATTTGAACTCGCATGAAAACAAACATAGATCTGGGACAATTGAAGGATGTAAATAGCAACTTATTTTCTTAACTAACAAACAAGAAACAGTGCTTCCACGTTCCACTTCCCAGTTAGTTCCTGAGAATCCTGCATTATTGAGTGCTACTGAGTAGCAACAATATAAAGAAATCAAATGTGTTATTTTCTTTTGGAATTGAATTGTAACGAATTTCAGTTGGAAAGGAAAGAGAATGTGGAACTGTGAAGTCATTTTATTTGTTTATTCCTGAATGCTTACATAAGCTTCGTACAGTTATATTTCCTTGTCGGACAACAATCTGCCCACGTATTTCCTTAGCTGCCAAAAATAATTGTTATTAATGATATTGTTAACAGTACACGTTGTACTTCACGTGGTCGGGTCATAATGTAATAGTAATGGATATCTGCCAAACCAGCCATGAATTCTGCATGTTCGATTCTTGACATCACTGCCAAGCTTTCGAGTTCGATTGGAGTCCATTCTCATTGAACAGCAAGGTTTACGAACAAGATTCAGGAACAAGTTTAAAAGGCAAAATACGAGAATTCCGGAACGAAAAGCAGTCAAAGAAGTGGTCCAGCTTCTCTTCATGTCCACCACTTGATAAACTATTATCCAAAATTTACTTGGAAAGTAACTTAAAATGAGTGAAGTCCCTCCAAAATCCATTGTCTAATCTTTTACTGGTGCAAGAGATATGAAACAAACATGGATGAGTCTTTTGACATTTATCAACTAAATAATGAAGGCATAAATTTGTATATTGCCGTGACTAAAAGTAAGCTGTCCACACGTCTAGTTGAACATATTAGGGATGCTAGAAATGGTAACAGCAAATTCAGACTTCCTCAAACATATAGTGAAATCTGGACATATGCCTATAGAATCACGCATCATTCATGAAGCTACAAATAAAACAGAAATACTGAAAACTTTTGAAAAATCTTTTAGTCTTATAAAACTTAAATTCAGACAGAGGTTTGCTTAATGAAGAGTAGATTTCATTTCTGAAAAACTTGAATCTGAAAATAAACATGACAAACAGCTATAGTGAGCGATAGGTTTTGTTTTTCACACATTGGTACTACGCCACTGGACATCCCAGTTCACAACATGAGGCGTAGCATAGGCAATGCTGAATAGTAGGTAGATGAGTCATATTTTAATTGTTTGTAGTCTTTTATTTGTTCAAAATCATATTGTTCCTTGATAGTGAAGTCTAATCGAAATCGAAAGCTTGGCAAATAGAGTCTAAGCGAAACGGAAAGCTGGGCAAAGAAAACTTCACAAAAATAGAAATCATGGAAGGTTTGGAAATCAAGCGTTACAAATACGTGTTGGTTTTCTTTCGTAAGTGAATATACATTAGTTACGAAGTGTAATTGAATTGAATTTATCTATGGTCTTTAGGCATCTTAGGCCGGCATAGGGTGAGGAGAGGATGTTGACAGTCAGTCGGCTAGGGTCTAGTTTGTAAATAGCATCCCGGCATTTGCCTGATGTGGCTGAGGAAACAAAGTGTAATTAATGGAAGATAAACTCAAACCGATTGTGATGGCTCATTATAAGCATACTTCTCTTCCATTCGAGAGTTACTAGTGTTGAATCCGCGAGTAGAAAGAGATCGTGCCTAACAAACTTGCAACCTTATCCGATAGTTTCTTCCATAGTTAATCTAGCAACGGGCACAGGAGTTATTATCATACAGAAAGTGTGATGAAGTGAAGAATGTTGCGACTAGCGAGTACTGGGATGGTAATGGTAAGATATCCTTGTCTCTCAATTTATTCAAATATTGAGTGTGTTTCGGGTATTCACTTTCTTCCAGCCTTCCTGATGCTCACACGTTTCAGTTCATGATACCCACATTTCTTTATTTCGCCCTCACCATCATTTACCCTCATGTTTTGCTTTAGTTTCACACTCAACCTCATTTTCAAGTCTTCACTGCGCCTTCATCCTTATTCCTCACGTTACCACTTCACCATCACTCTCACTCTTAAATTTTCCCCTAATTATCACGTTTTCGCTACACCATCACCCTCACGTTTAAATTTCTTCCTCATTATCACGTTTTCGCTACACCATCTCCCTCACGTTTAAATTTCTTCCTGATTATCACGTTTTCGCTACACCATCTCCCTCACGTTTAAATTTGTTCCTGATTATCACGTTTTCGCTACGCCCTCAACCTTCAACTCACCCTTAAGTTGCAAATTTGCCCTTATCACAGATGCCCTTATGCTTACACGCTCAATTTTCTCATTTCGTATACAAGGTTGTTTCAGGTTTTCGATTTGTGATCTAAATTGTATTTTTGAAATCCGTCCTAATCTTATGATGCACTCTGTATATACCTATGCCTGGTTCTAGCTGATAAGTTTAATTTGTAACTACTTCCTTCAGTAGTACTTGGAAATACATGTTTCCTTAACAATAAATGTAGTGACCAGAAAGAGATTTAAACTTCTTGGGAACGCTTCAACATTCCAAGGCTTAGCTCCTCCGCACAAGTCATTCCTATGCTTGGAATTTTTCTGTTTCCAAAGATAAAGATGACGTATTCTTTAACCACGACACTTGTGAACTATGCCAACAGGCAATTGATGACCGTGAATCAGTGGTTGAAAGTGCTTCAATGACAGTATTGCAGTCTGAACATACCTTGTTGCAAAAAGTTAGGAAGAAGTATCAGCTCTCATGGTTACGATCATGGACTTTGGATCGACTGTCCGCAGGTTCGAACCCTGCTATCAACCATTCAGCGTTCTCAAGGATATTCCATCAGTTTCATTCAGAGCTGAAACGGGTCACCGGGTCTATGCTTGCGATCCGGCCTGACCCGGTGTTCCAGTTTTGATTTGGTGACCGACAGCCAAGTAATTTTTAATTAGTCTTTCCGAGGGGAGAGGGGTATTGGTACCCCTTGTCTATTTGTATACCTTCGGCGGTGTTTTTATTCTTTTCGGGGATATGAGACTATTTCCATATGTTATTACCATTGTTATTAGTCGCCGTGGTTCAGGCGGTAGCGCGTTTGACTACGAATCGGGTGGCCGGGGTTCTAATCCCAGCCAGGACGCTGGAGACTTTTCTCGCAGTATTCTCATGCCTGGCACTCTCAGGTGCACTCAGCCTCCTATCAAATTGAGTACCAGAGTGTCCTTAGTATTCTTGGGCACCTTGGGAAGGTAAAGGCGGTCGAGCGTGGGACTGACCATTCTACCTCACTTCGTGCCGTAGATCGAGAATATGTGGAGCGATACCTCCATATCCCCCATGCGTTATTCACGGCGCGTGCGTATCGCACAGGGGATAGCTTCACCTTTTCATTGCTATTGCTAGAACCTTTCCGACATGTTATTTTCGTGCTTGGGGGGGGGGGAGTAACACCCCTGGTCCTGGTCAACTTTGAGAGAAACATTGTTCAAACGCAACATTGTATAATAAGGAAAGAATTAAATACCTGCTTTGCCCTCGGTGTCACAGGGTCAGACCGGGTCCCAAATAGAGATCTGGTGACCCGGTGGCCCAGAGCCGTACACATGGGGGGTCCGGGCCCCCCAAAATTAAGTTTTTTTGTGAAATTAGTATCATTTTTGGCAAAATTATATGCATTTTACGTAAATTTCACACACACACAGACCTCGGACGCCCCTCAAAGGCACTGAACCCCTCCAAAACCAACTTCTGGGTATGCGTGTCTACGACGGGTGACACGTTTCAGTTATGCTTCTGTGACAACGTGCACACAAATTATTCACGAGAAAAGTTTTTAGATAATAATAAGAAATAATGAAGCGTTAACTCATTTCCTTAACAGCACATAATGTCCATTGGTCGTCCACATTGCGTACTAGTACGTCCTTTTTATGACCATACGCATACTGGACATACATATTACGCCGATATGAATGGACAATGTCCTGTGGATATATCGATGTGTGCTGAGCGTCCATTGGATATCCGTGTGTTGTCTGGGTTGTGTGCAAAGGATTTTTCTTAAATTTAGAAGAAGAGTACAATCGAGATCAATGAATTGGACACACATGTTGTTACTCTATGACAGAGTAATGACATTCAAAGATCTATAGCGTGGATTAGCATGAGTGCATAAAATGCAGAAATAACGAAAGAGAAGGTTGTAGCTTTACCATATTAAAAGCGGGCAGATGAATCAAGACCTCTGAACGCAAATCTGAAGTCGGTTTCTCTACCTGATTGGTTTAACCACCCTCCTGCGTTACAGATAGACAGACTCAGTTCCTGTGATCCAGTCAATAACGTCGCGGACTTCGGACTGGTAAACAGGATCCACACGGGTTCGAACCCCACCACCAACTACCCTGACTTTAGCTTTTCCGGGGATTTTCTCAGATTCACGAAACGAATGCCGAGATAGTATCACAACTAAGTCCCTGATCGCTACCATCCGCATCACTATTCCCAGAAGAATGATCGTCAAGGGACGTCATCCCTCAAACGTGACAAGTTTAAGCTAAAGATGCCAGTTCAGACCATAGGTGTCTACATTTTCCGGTCCGCAGAATACAGAGCGGAAAATGTGGAACATTTAAAAAAAAATCCCGAAAATGGGACCATTTTCCGAAAAAAAAAGTTATTTTCCCGAAAAACGGAAACGGGAGTTTTCCGAAAACGAATTTTTCCGAAAAACGGAATCTTTCCGAAATACGGGAACGAAAATTTTCCCGGAAAACCGGAAACAACTTTTTCCAGCAAAGAGAAAACATTTTCCCCCGGAAAACGAAACATGGATTTTATTTTCTTTCAGAAAAACGGGAAAATCTTTACCAAGTGGCCGTTGCTCAGTGGTAGAGCGTTGTTCTAACATTCTTGAGGTCGGTGGATTCAATGTGGCCGACCGTCCTCACTGAGGTTGTTCCAGAGTGTATTCTGTCCCACCAGGCAAATTCCGGGATTGCACCTTTAACTAAGGCCCTAGCCGATACCTTTCCCCTATTCTATCCTGGCCTAAGCCTTAGATACCTAAGGGCCATAAATGAAAATTCAAAACGAAAAATTGATAATTTTCCGAGAAAAAAAAACGGAAAATGTTATTTCCGGAAACTGCAAAAAAAATTTTTTCAGAAGTGGTCATTCCTAATTCAGAACAGAAAAGATTAAAAGAAAAGCGGACAATTTTTTTTGAGGGGTAGGGGGAGTGGAAGGTCGCCAAAAATTTTGGAATTAAAAGTGCACTTACCTCGAGATAATCAAACCCTTGCTACTGAATATAAAACTCCTGACATGAAAGGCGTAAGGAAAAAAAAACGGAGAAAGAAAGACGTGTCATTTTTAACTTCCGAGAAACTCTACATCTCTATCATAGCATTAAATTAATTACATCCTCGGCACTCTTTCTCATAATAAGAACCATGTTGAGGGCAAATAAGCCTACGTAGTCCTGTACTATAAGCGAAGTTGAAAAAGCCTTGTAGTACGCAGCATATAGCAACATTCATTTGCGCATGCTTTGACTTCTGAAAACTACGAAAGACAAATTTGTTCACATGATTCTCGCTACAACGTTCCATGATTCTTAGAACGTCAATTTAAGACATTTATCATTTTAAAGTGTGAACATATGCCAAGTATATGGAAGAAAATAACCAGCGAATTTTTTTTTTTAAATCTAGAAGTTTGTTAAGTGGTGACCTCTATTGGAAGAAAATAACAAGAAAGCCACATACAAGAAGGCAGTAAACATAATTTTTTTCTTATCAAATACTTGCTTACGGACAAAATGTGGACTTTTTATTCTAATAATAGTTTTTCTGACATTGATGCTTGGCATTGAATGCATTTTTTTTTTTTCGCGTTTCTTTCTAAAAGCGCAGCTTGTTTTTGTATGCCATTAGTTTTATTATCTACGCACGCGCGGGCCCAATCCTTAAAAAATATATTTTTGTTTAACTTTTGCACTGATTTACTACATGTTGACAAGGTTTAGTTAATATAATCACAAGTGTAGCAGTGTTACCAACTGAGAAATTAATTTAATATTGCGGATGATAGTTTTTGAAGCTGAAACTTTACATCCAGCTGTAAATCATACTGCATAAATTCTCAACTCGCGGTACAATAAAAAAGAGACTCTAAAATTGTCAAGCTTTAGAAACATTCTAAGTTTTTTTTAAGCAGCGATTTTGTGGTTTAAATTTAGCGTAATAATATATATATATTTTATTGAAGTGATATTGTTCTTATTCTTATGGAAATCACATGAAAAATATATGATACCGTTAAATTAACCCAATTTTGATTTTTTGTAAACATCGACATTGTTTGGTGTAAACTGGATTTTGATTTTCCCAAACTAGAAAGCTAACAATGTCTTCTTTTTCTGCTGTTTTCTTCATTGTACCTTAAGGCTTTGGAAAGTACAAGTTCTTCTTCTTCTTCCACTAATACTACTACTACTACTAATAATAAAATTAAACTGTACTTTGCCACGAGACGAGACAGAGAAGTGGCTATAGAAAACGAGACGAGACAGAGCTCTCTTAATGCAAAGTATACATCTTTTCGAGACGAGACACTCTCTGGTCAAGATATTTTCGAGACGAGAGAGCATAAATCTCGTCTCGTCGAGGACAGCAACACTAAACTGTAGGTTCCGTCCTTACATGGGCGGATTTAGGAGAGGGACCCTTGGGGGAAGCTTTCGTTTAGAATGAAACATTTATGGTTATTCTGAAATGACTTGAGGGGGCAATGCCCCCCCCTTGCCCCACATAAATCCGCCCATGCGTCCGTAGGACGTTATCTTCATCCGATGGAATCCAATGGCAAATCACGATTGGTTCATCTTGTCCAGGACTTCCCTTTGAGCAGAACACCGATCATCATTTCATTATGAAGCTGTAAAAATCAGTTTGTTCACGTCTTTGCGGATTTAATGCGCTCGGAATTTTCCAAATTTTGACTGTTTTCGTTAGTTTGAACTAATTTTATTTATTCATGTCCGCTTTAAGGCATCTCTGTCTCAGGTCGGAATCGGATATGGGATAGGATGCAGGAAGGAGGCGCCCAGGGCCTTACTTCAAGGTACTATTCCGCCATTAGCCTGATGTGACTGAGGGAGGAACCCTGGTAGAACCTTAGTCAGGATAACTGCTAGTATTGAACGCAGGACTTTTACCAACTGAGCTAAGACAGTTTGATTTTTAGAGTTTGAAGTTTCACAATTTGTATGGCTTCCAGGAAAACATATCAATGACTAAGGTGGATATTCGAAAAGGAAATAATACTGTATCCTTAGCACGGCAACGATGATGAGAGTGATGTTTTCTGGAACCGAGTAGAAGAGAAGAACTTAAAAAGTTTCTAATTTTATCTATTTTGAGATGGAAGGGGACCCCGTCCTTGAGGGGAAAGAACTTTCTTTGCGCGTCCCTCACACCTACTTTTTTGGTTCCTCTTTCTTCTTGTTCGCGTTCTATGTGTGTGAGTGTGTGTGTATTCCCCCCACCCATTTCTCTGTGAGTTCCGTAGTCTAATTCTGGTCTCTCTGCCGGCCTGCGTTGTGTCCTAGCAAGCTCTGAGCTTAAACTCAAGCAACCAAACCAGCAGAGTATCTGTTTGAGCTAAGGGGATCGCACTCACATAAGGACATCGGATTCTGTGCTTCCAGGTATGTAAAAAAACCATATTTAAATCGTGGAACAAACTATTTTTAAATCGTCCCTCTGTGTTCTATCCCTTTATGTTAACGTTTGGTCTAGTTTTTTTTTTGTTTTTTGTTTTCACTAGCTGGTGGGGCATTGTTACAACACGACTTACTCAAAGATAATATAACGTTAGATATGCCATTGTTCGATAAACGTTGTCTACGAAAATTACAGAAATTTTCTGTAAACCTTATTTACTGTAAAAAAAAAAAAAGAGGAAGTAGCCCTACTCTTGATTTACAGTTCTTAAAAATATATTTTCTGAATACTTGCTTAGCTTAGTGTTCAGAAGATGTTACTAATGTGTATATGAGGAAATGATTATACCTTTCTGAAGGTTTGTTGTGCACCAAGCTTTTACAAAATTAATTTTTAAACACTTTTTTTCTACACAATTCGTTTATAATATATGCTGATAAACAGCTGAGATGATGCGTGGAGTCATCAAAATTTTGGAACGTTAATCGAACTCATTTCCCGACGTCATAGAATGATGAAATTTTGCACAGCGTCGCAAGTGCGGTGACAATACAATATTCCATTGTTACTTTCATATATTTCTATATATTAACATATTTTAAAAGCATATTTTAATATTCTTTTTTATTCTCAACTTCTTTATCCTAAAATAAATACTAACCTGCAACTAGCATGGGTTTTCCTGGTTGCAGAACACTTTAGGATTTGGGTCACAAAACAGTTAGCTTGAGAAAATGTATTCGAATATTGAAATAACTCGAACAAAAAAATAATAATAAAACTTTTAAAATATATTCTTTTCTTAATCAATTCGTACTAAAAAGTAACAAATAATTTTGTTAATGCATGACTAAAAAGAAAAAAAATGAGGTGCGTCATTTCAAGAATTTATAAAGTGACTGTATATGTCATATGAGATCGCGCCCCATGCTTTTCTTTTTAGTCATGCGTAAACAAAATTATTTTTTACTTTTTAGTAAGAATTGATTAAGAATGTCTTTAAAAAGATTTTTATTGTTTTTTTTCTTCTTTTGCACCGAAATTCTTTACTATATATCGAGAAAAGTGATGGCTTTCTTTGTGCTGTTTCTAGTTTGATAACCTGGGTTTTATCCCTGCTCGCACCAACCTTGTCTCCTAGGCCAGTTTAAACGCGTTTATTTATACATTCCTTTTATTATATTCCTAGTAGCAAAAAAAAGTGTTCAAAATGCGTTTCAGAGGTGAAATAATATGTACAAAAATGTCTGTCTGTTACGCTTGAACCAAAATAGGTAAAGAGAAGCTGATCTTCAAATTTGAGTTTGAGCGTCCTTTATCTGTCCGGTGACTTTTACATTTGATAAGGTTACAGACATTTCCCTCATGCTATTTCAGATTTAAGCTCAAGGGCCCCAATGTATTTGGTCGTGGCCGTTTTTAATCAGGTGTCACCAGGGATTCCACCCAGATTATCATTTTGGAGGGGCTGGGTGTAAAGTCAAAATTAGAGGGTGTAAATGGAGTTTTGCCCGGTTTCTATAGATTTTTTTTTTACCGGAAACCTTTTCAAGTTGGGGGGAATGCTCTGGAGAATTTGGGGGGGGTCTGGCGGAATCACTGGATGGTGGCACCAAGACTTGTGCACGCTTTTAAACACTATATGTACTTCTGTGAATTTGTACATATTTCGCCCGGAATTTTTACTGGCTCAGGTCGGGATAAGGTAGAGGAAAGAACGTGGCATTTGCCTGGTGTTAACACGGAAAAACGTGGAAAAACCTCAGTCAGGATGGTCGGGCGCTGGTATTGAACCTTTGACCTCACGACTGCGAGGACAACGCTCTTCTAAATAACCTACGGCCGCTTCGGCCGACCAATTTAGTATTTATATCCCCGTAACAAGAAATTTATCCACAGAAAGAGTGGTTCCAAGCGTGATATAATTAAGAGGTGTATTATGATTACACCCCCTCCCTTCCTTCAGCATAATTTCAGTCTGACAATCTTCTTGATTTAAGAATTGTAGAAAAAAAAATATAGTAGTTTAAAGAAGTGATTTTCAACAATCGGTCCGCGAACCGGTATCGGTCCTCTGAAAATTAATAAATTTAATTATTTAACACTTATTTTCTAGATTTCAACACCTCAAAATAGAGATTAAAGCTTATATTTCCATCCCCAAATCAACTAGGCTCTGAAGATGTGCTGGCATGTTTTGAACGTCAAATAAACCTCTTAACTTACTTGCATTTTGCTGATCCTTGCCCTAAAGCTGCCGATCCGTGAGTATTAAAGGGTTGAAAAAGTCGTGTTTAAAGTACGTAAGGAAGTTTGGTAATTTTAGTTTCTTTTTCTCTCCAACAGAGCACCTCATCTATCTTCCTAAAATCAATTCAAAATCAACTTTGTGTCCTGCGAGTCTACGAAATCTTGAAGCACTAAATTGCTACATCTAAACGACATTTTCATTCCTGAAACGTTATGAAATGAAATCCCCCCTCCCCTAGAAGTAGTAGATTAAATTATTAAACCTTGCACTTATCTTTCAAGAGTAAGTGTTTTATTCTTATATTGTTCGTAAAGAAGTGTTAAACACTACCATTTTCTTCTCCGTTCCATATATCGTTGTTAGTAATGCAATTTTAAAAGAAATTACATAATTGCTCAGTTTAATGAGTTTCTAAACTTGAATGGAATTGTTCTCAATATTTAAGTGATGAATTATACATTTAAAAAATCTTTATATAAAGAAGGTAGTACTCATTGGTTTCTTTCTTGAAATAAACCCAAATGACACCACGTGTTTAATGGTGCAGTAAATGATGTACCTGATATTTGACAGAAAAGGTGGATCTAAAACAGAAAACAACAACAACTTAATAATAATAATAACACAGTGGTTACGATCGAGGACTTCGGATCGACCCCTTGGGATATAAGCAGGGACGTATTTAGAGGCTGGGTTCGGACCCCCCCCAAAAGACAGTTATAGGCACAATTAGTGTAATTTTAGGCGTATTTAATATACATTTCATGTCCACATACTTTCGACCCCCCCTCCATCGGAACCCCTTGAACTCCCTCCCAAAATAAATTTATTTTGGCTTGCATATGCCTGGATGCAAGTAGATTGGATTGGTTGATTGTATTTTTATTAACCTCCAAAGATGGAACCTACAGTTTTTAGTAAAGAGATCTCAGACCAACTTAATTCTAGGAAAACCCCATGTTGACGCAGCGTCAAGAACAAGTAGGGTAAAGGGGGGACAGATGACACACCTTTCGAGTCAACCAAAAAAAAAAAATCTGCCTTTTTAACACGTTTTTATTAATTCGCTTTCTTGTCTGTCTATTCGGTAGAAATTTTGCAATCGATTTTAAACTCACTTCCCATCATCCGATATCTTTGATTTTTTGTAAACTTACTTGCTTCCGATGACAATACAATATTCAATCATTAGATATACGACAAAATAATCCAGTTAACTGTAATTAATTAAAAAAATAATTCGAAATTATCCTTAAATGGACGCAACGCCACAGCTATTTTGTGAAAATTGGGTTGCCTATCGCGCATGGAGTTTAATATTCATTTATTATACATGAAAAGGATTTAAAAAAAAACACGCCTTTTAAGATGGACTAAAAAGTAAAAAAAAATTAATAATAAATTGAATTAATCTTATGAATCCGAAAATAAAAGCGTGGGTGCTCTTGCTTACCTTATCATAAAATCGTAATATCTAAGAGCACCGACGCTTTTATTTTCCGATTCATAAG
>JAGDQP010061048.1:1201-12105 GCA_022664845.1 Lepisma saccharinum
CCTTTGTCTCTCAGTCAGACAGTTGAAATGTCACCCGCAGAGGTCAGTAATAATTGACAGTATGCATGAGTGTTATTTACGATCGAAAAAATAAAAATATTGGAACCGGTCAGAGAAAGAGTAAGTCCAAAATCACTACCTTGAAATAAGTGAAAATGTGGCTTTATTTTACGTGTAAGGCGTGTAACCATCATCAACACGTTGAAAAACAGTTATGCAAATCTAGACGAATATTCATGTATGCTTCACTATGGTGACAAACGGCAATCATCCCAATGAAGATAAGGGCAGTGGACTTATACTATTTTTCACCTGAAGGCCCTTTGTCACCGAATGCTACAAATAGGAAGAACATATCAGTGCAATCCACAATACTATTTACTACTATGCTGCAAACATTTGTGAAGTTCAGAGATAAATTCAGAATGGTAATTCAAAGTTCAAAAGATCAGCCACCATCTACACTCTTGGAAGTCAACAAGAAGAGGACGACTGGCGACTGCAATGAGGAAAGCCTTACTATAGCACTCAACGTCGGTAACTGAGAGTCAATGAGGATCAAGAATCCATATGGCGATTCCGGTTCAGTGATTCCGGTTCCGGGGACAGCTCCAATGGTACAACTTCGGTGACAGCTTATGTGACATTGCCGATTCATGTGATCGATGCATAAGGTTTGTAAGAAGATCCATCTACATAAAAAAATACAGGATGTAGATACTCTTCTAACAGTAAGATCAGCTAAGACGCAACTTCAGTCATTGTCAAAAAAAGCTGTCATCAAGAAGCAATACAACAAGAAGCGCCACCACTCTATCTACATTGCAAACAATGGTGTGCTAATTCCTTTCAATAAAACATTAAAAAAAAGATTAGCAGTTGCACAGAAAAACATTGGCTGAACACACGGTCATGATCATGTAAAAATGATTATGATAAATTCGTCGATTGGGGAAGACACTTTTGGTGTCCGGTATCTTAAGAATTCGTTCGACGACTATTACGATCACGGCAA
This sequence comes from Lepisma saccharinum, assembly GCA_022664845.1. Classification (NCBI taxonomy): domain Eukaryota; kingdom Metazoa; phylum Arthropoda; class Insecta; order Zygentoma; family Lepismatidae; genus Lepisma; species Lepisma saccharinum. The sequence continues at coordinate 2,217 of JAGDQP010061048.1, forward strand.
GATCCAGCGAGCCAGCAAAAAAATCCTCAGTGGCGTGCCGATGGACACAGGTCTAAGAGGGATTCTTATGACATACACCATAGACTAATGCCCTCTACTAATAACAAAATACATCAAAAGGGCACTCAAGTCATTGACCAACCTCTGGATAACCAGGAAACAGCCATAATAATTTCGATGAAATGAGGTGAATCTATACGGTTTTCGAGTGCAAGAAAGCAGCAGCAGACCTTAGATTTATTTAAGCCTCGACTTTGGGAAAATTCATTTATGGGATTAAACAAAAGCACTGATTTCTACGAATACTCTACTTATAATAAAGAAATCAATCTAAGGGCTTAATTGACAATCCGCGAAAAGAAACTTGATCATTTATTTCATTTCGTGGATAAGTCTCCGATATCTCTGACTCGTCTTACATTATTACTCTTGCTGATTTTGACTTAGTACTACAATAATATATAGATAACAAAATTCATAAGTTTTTATGCCTTCATTCAGGCACGTATCTAGAAGTTCATTTCAGAAGGGCTCATCCTTGTTTTCTTTTAGGAGCGGGGGTATTAAAATGTGTCTGGATATAAAATATATATTAAATACAGTACAGTCTCAGAAATTCGTCCCTCTCGGGATGAGAGGTGCGTCGTATTATTGGGATCGACAGGCTAGTATTCATTTATGCGAACTTCATGCATGCTAATTTATGTGATAGGCGGATACACTGTTAATGAACTCAAAATTTATAATTAATATGTAATGAAATTTAAGTTCCCTGTAATGAAAAGTCAAAAACACATCTTTGAAGTAAGAATATATGTATATAATACTTAAATCCAGATATTTCCAGAATACTCTATAGCGAAGGCGGAAAAAAGGCCGGATTAGTGGACGTACTGGACTAGTGAACGGCCGGATTATAGAGATAGAACTATATATATACTATATAATACAATTACTCCTTAAATTATACTAATTCTGCATAAATTCTGAATTTTGGGTTCTGTGTCCGCGTCTCCCATTTATTGAGCGATGCTCGGAATACCAGATATTTCACATTATATAGACTGTACCCACAGCTATAGTCTAAGACCATCTGAAGTCTGAGACATAACATACCTTCAATGAATTGATTAAATTTATTTATGAACATTAGGGAACTTTTGATAGGGACAGGATATGGTAGGGTAGAGGAATAGCGAGGAAGACGGCCAGGTTCTAGTTTGAATGTACTATTCCGACATTTCCTTGATGAGACCGAGGAGAAACCTCAGTCAGCATAGGTGGACGGTGGGGTCGTTCCCAGGACTTTCCTATGGCTAAGCTAACGCTATACCAACTGAGCTACGGCCGTTCGATACGTTCCATGGTAGGCACTGCTTCCGGAGAGAGGGATAAGGAAGATAATATACCTGAGATTCTAATCTATGTACCACCCAGGCATTCGATTCAGTAATCCTCGAAGGACCTCAGTAAAACTTGCCACCATGTGCAGGAAAATTAATATATCGCCATCTTGGAACCACAAGGTCATTGCTACTAATGTCCAATTTTGTTACTTTTGAGAAAAAACAACAGATTTAAAGTTTGAAGTTCCATTTAAAGTCTGTGTAAATTCATTTCATATCTAACGTTTCTAGCCACTGGAAGCCGTTTTGTCACATCGTACTTTTGGGGTTGATGCCCTTCAGTACAAGGTGTTAACTCCATTTTGCCAAAAAGTGTACATAGTACCTTCTGGTTCCAAGGTGACGATATGTTCTAAACGCACACAGAAATTTTATCAATAATTTCGAAAGAGTAGTTTTGAATCTAAAATATCGATATATTAAAAGAAAGAGGGAGGAAAGCCCAAGTGTTCAAGGAATTTTACCAGCATTCATGCATTATATTTCTTACCCAAGCATAAATTATTCTTCTCCTCTGATGTTACATCCAGTACGAAATGTGTGACTGCATAACAGCTGAAACTGATTGTGAAACAAAATCAAGGAGTAATCCCATATGACTACGCACTTGATGCTCAGGACACAATCACATGCAGTCCTGAGCGTGATAAAAGAATGAAAATAAAAAGAATTTGTTTACCCGTAGATCAGCAAGGTGTTATGTCATTGCAACACAAGCAAACATTTCGACACCACTCGTAGTACAAATCCACTTGTTTCTACAATGAGTAATAAGTAGGTTACTCATTACAGCTGCATTCAACAACAAATGCTTAATCGCAATGATTACCACGTATGTATTCCTTCATATGTGAAAGAAGTGCCGCGGTGGCTCAGTGGTAGAGCGCTCATCTCTGGTGCTTGGGACCCTCGGTTCGATCCCAGCTCATGCAATGTGAGCTTTGTGGTGGACAAAGACCGTGTGCGTGGGTTTTCTCGGGGTTCTCCCGTTTCCTGCCACTTTCTTCATTGCACCAATTCTCCCATAATAATCCATTCGACCTGAGCCAAAATTGCCTAAAGGCCTTGAATAAAATGCATGTCAAAGGATATTTAAAAAATGAAAGCTCTAAAATTAATATTTATTAACTATCCAAATAGACCACAAAAGTCTTCTGTCAGATCCGGTTGGTTGTCATGGTAACCCGCCATGTTCAAGTCTAAACAACAGTGGTTGGTTTATGTAGTTTCTTCGATAATAATAATTCATCATGGGTATGTGCTTCGTACCAGATTGCAAACGTTACAATGAGAGAGAGACATGTCGCTTTAAAAGGATGAAAACCAGAAAAAGAAAAAGAAATCAGCCATTACTTCCACAAGTTACTGTCTACGTTCCTACCATCTAACTTACTTGGCTGTTCACTGTTGTTTAGACTTGACCCCCGCCGCTGCTATGGCAACCAACCGGATATGGCGCCAAGCCTTTAGTCCTCCATACAGCTCAGGCCATTTTACATTGGACAAAATAACAATGCGCAACAAACAAACCAAATAATAACAAACAACAAAGAAAAGTAATAACAATAAACTAGATATTAAAAGCAATACAGAGCTAAATAAAACTTAAACGATACATTCAGTCGTTCAGTAACCATCCTCAAATACGTATTGTAACTGGTAGTGATGTCCAGTTCGCTAGCCAGTTCATTGAATTGGAAGGGTAATCTATAGAATAGGGATCTCTTTATTAGTGATATCCTTGGGTGTGGAACAGCAAAATAGTGTTTGGATCTTGTACTCCGCGTAGGTACTCTGAAATATAAGTTTGATAATAGTTCGTCACATCTGATTTGTCCATTTACGATTTTATAGAGGAACTTGAAATCGGCCACCTTACGACGATATTCTGGAGATTCAATATTCAATGATTCAAGTAATGATTTTCTGTGCAAGTTGCGAACAGTGGGAACTCTAAATCTAACAATTGCTAGGAAGACGTTTAAAACTCTCTCCAACTTAGAAAGCACTGTAGAGGTAGCTATAGACCATACGGGTGAACAGTACTCCAGTGAAGGGGAAACTTAAGTTTTGTAGTATAGAGATAAAGCCTGAAGATTTCTGATCTCGACGTATCTATAAAGTAATCCAAGCAGACGCATAGCTTTTTTAGTTGTGGCAACATGTTCTTCGAAGCTTAGTTTCGTATCTATGATAATTCCAAGGTCATTATGACTACTAGTTTGCTTAATAATAGTGTCTCCAATAACATAGGTGCTGTGAAAGACATTTTTCTTCAACGAGATCGTGAGAGAGACACATTTTACCGGATTTATTTTTAAATCCCACTGCTCACACCAAGAAATAAATGCGTTAATATGAAGTTGGAGCCCAGTTAGATCACTAATGTTGTTAATTTCACGGAACACTTTACAATCATCCGCGAATAGAAGTAACTTAGAATTATAGTTTTCGAACAATTCAGCAAGATCGTCCATATACAGAACAAAAAGTAACGGTCCTAAAACGGACCCCTGTGGAACACCAGATAGAACAGGCAACCTATCGGAATTAATACCTTCCAATACCACTCTCTGACGTCGATTGGATAAATAACTTCGTAGCAGTTCGAGAAGAGAGCCAGTAATGTTAAATCTAGTTGATCATTTATACAGCAGAATTTCATGATTTATTGAATCAAAAGCTTTCAAAGAAAAATTACATCCAGTTGAGAGTTATGAGCAAACGCTTCAACAGCATGAGTCTGTAGGACGGCCAGATTAGTTAAACATGATGTACCAGGAAGGAACCCGTGTTGAGACTGATGAATGTATGGAATAGTCGCTGTCAGGAGACGATGCTTGATGATCCTCTCACAAAGAATGGATAGCGTTGGAAGAAGGGAAATAGGTCGATAATTAGACACACAATTCCTACCACACGACTTGTATATGGGCATCACATTAGCCATCTTCCATAGATCCGGATAAACACCTTCAGTAAAACATTTATTAAGTATGATAGACAAAGGAAAAGCCAGAGACGGAGCCATGGACTTCAACACTACGGATGGTATATTGTCAGTTCCAGAAGCACGTTGTGAGGGTAGAGATCTGAGTAGTTGGCAGACTTCATACGCATCAACCGAGATGGGAGACAACACTGAAGATGATACAGATTTGATTGGCGGATGAACAAGCTGATTCGATGGGGTGAAAAATTACCATAAAATAACTCATTAAAAGTGTTTGCTCTACTATCCCGTGGAACTGAAACTCCATTACATTGAATATCGATGGGGACACATCCTCCGGTACTTCTATCTCTAATAAGTTTCCAGAAAGGTCTGGGACTGGACCTAATGTCTGTAACAATATTATTTATGTAGTTAATGTATTTATCCATTGTCAGTTGTTTAGTATACTGTCTCAATTTAACAAAATTATCATACGTAGAATTGTTAGGATACCGTTTCCACAGTTCCCAAGGACGTTTCTTATTTTTTAAAAACAAACTTTAATTCTTTGTCAAACCACTGTGGAAACTTTCCGGATCTTTTGTTTCTGTGAGGGACAAAATCTTTTATGATAGCATGTAGGATATCAGTAAATATCTGCACACATTCGTTAATATTATACCCAAAAATAGCTTCCCAAGGAAGACTTTCACATGCACGACACATTTCCGACCATGGAGCTTTCTTCCACACCGGCATAGGTCTTTACTGCACTTATTATTATTATTATTCTCAACTTTCCGAGGTGTTAAGGCAAAACACGCGACAAGTGATTCATGATCAGATTTTAAGATATTATGTGAAGGAGTAACGACACATTCATTGATGCTCGAGACAACAAAATCCAAGTTGCTATTCTTCCTAGTGTTAAACATATTATGTTGATATAGTCCAAGGCCATGAATAAAGTTGTCCATAAACCATGAACTGTTGTTGTCTTTGGGGATGCCCAGACAAGAGTCAATCCAATCTATATCAAGATTAAAGTCTCCCATCAAGATTACGTCGCCAAGGGAAGAAGCAGCTAAAATAGAGTCCAGACATTCACAAAGTAATTCCTTGGGACTATTGCGATGTTGTTTGTAAAAGCATCCTGAGAATACCTTGTAGTTAGCATTGCCTTTCAATAATTCTACCCAAATTATCTCACAGTTTCTATTTAAATCAGGCCTGGGCTTACTGTGTATATGTTTATTTACTCCAATCATTACCCCACCCGCTCGTGCACATCTATCATTCCAAAAAATGTTAAAGTATTCACTTAGTGGAATTTCACTGTCAGCAACTCCATTATGTAACCATGTTTCACAAAAAACTACACAATCATATTCCTTTAACTCATTAATCATGTGTGCACAATCAAAAAGAGTTTGTCTGTAAATTTTGATAATAGATACTTAAGTGAGTTGCATTCTTTGTTGAAGGCCCAGGATTTATTTCTACTCCACATAGCAACAATAAAAACAACACATATGTTACAGAGGAAGAGTTTCTTAATTTTCTATGAACCTTGCTATTTTCCGGTAGATCCATGATACCAGTCTTTACTTTGCTACACTGCACTACACTGCAAAAAATATCTGTGTTAATTCAACACAATGCGGTGTCCCAGCGTGACTACCACTTTTGTGTGTTAAATCAACACAACACACGGTGTTCATTTCGGTACTGTGAAAAAAAAATACGGCTGCAGTTAGATTTCAACATGGGCTGCTCAGTTATAAGGCGAGCGTCTTACCGACTTGGCTAAATCGTCAGACAGGAAAGGTACTATATGCAAACGATATTTAGTGACCAACATTTGAATTAAACGACTACATTATAGATTTGAACAGTGTATGGGATCAATTATGTGTTGCTGAACCCCCAAAACAAACTAATTTACTTGCACGACTTATCCCACGGTGTAAACACTTCCTATTTGTCAATTGAGAACCAGATTTCTTATTTCATTGAGAATATTCTATTTCTATGAAAGCAAGCAAGATGGCGACAGTCAAACACTTGAGCAGCATTACTGCTTTCTTATCGTAACAACATGTCAAATACTGCTCTAGCATTCATAGAAATTGAACATATTCTCAATAAATGGGGATTGTGATCCCTAATTGACCGATGGAAAAGTGATTAAATCATGGCATAAGTCGTGAGAGTAACTTTGTTTGTGTTTGGGGCTCAGCAACATTTTTTAATACTCTTTATTGTTTCAATGTAGTGTTCATTCCGTCTGACGATTTAGACAAGTCAGTAAAACGCTTGACTTCTAACTGAGCAACCCATGTTGAAATCTAGCTCCAGCCGTAACTTTTTTTCTCCCAGTTCCGAAATCAACACCGTGTGTTGTGTTGATTTAACACACAAAAGTGGTAGTCACACTGGGACACCGCATTGTGTTGAATTAACACAGCTATTTTTTACTGTGTACACTAGCTATGAGAAAGTGGATCCTTCTTTCTCCACAGAGCCACTGGTTATTCTCAGACTTAGTTCTATGTGGAGAATCTATGCGTAAATTGAATTGTATGCATTTATACCAAGACTGACCACTAATAAATATAGTTACAAACAGTAAACATACGAAACTTCTGATTGGCGCGTTCATCTTGGCCGGTAATTAGTTGAACGCTAAGTTCGCACAGATAGTTTATCAATGAGCTAGAACACAAATATAGAAATCCATAGTTTCATAATGTGATATAGCAGTATGAAGAAACTCTGTAATTATTCTCACAAGTACCGTTGTATATATAAACATACATCAGAATTATCCACTATGCAGACATAAAAATAGAAACACTTCTACATCAATATTTGTAACAGCACAGTGTTTATACGAAGACGTGAAATTTTTAACAATGTGAGCATCTCATTCACTGTGTAGAATATACTTTTCTACCCGCGTGTAGGTCAAACATAAATCATGAGCGCGTTGAGATATATAGCGTCCTCACTCTTCCAACATTCACAAATATTTCTTCACGTTAAAATGCACCTTTGTCCAAAACATCACTCACTGTTCTCGATGAAATAGTAACCATAAATTTCGCAATGTGCTAAACTAATATGAAGAAGTTCTGTTATTTTTCACACAATGAATATGTGATGTTGAATTTATAGACACACATCAAAATTATCCACTATACAGACATAAAAATAGAAACCCTTGTACATTAATATTTGTAACAACACAGTGTTTAAAATAAAATTTGATTGCTAAGTAGATTAAAAGAGAATTAGTGATAAGTAAGTTTCCAGTTCTCCACTGGACGAGGAAGAACATCCTGATCGAGGTATTTCCAAAAACTGTTTCTAGAGGAGCTAGACTTATTAATGACCAGCTGACGTAGCTCAGTGGTAGAGTGTTGGCGTAGCATTCGTGAGGTCGTGGGTTCGATCTCAGCGGTCGACCATCCTGACTGAGGGTTTTCCAGGGTTTTACATCAGTCACACCAGGCAAATTCCAGGATGTCTCCTTTAACATGTAGGTCCTGGCCAACACCTTCCCGAATCCTTTCCCCTCCCCTATCCCGGCCTGAGCCTTAGATGCCTAAAGGCCATAAATAAAATTCAATTTATTAATGACCAGATTCTTTTAGACGGCATTAAGAGGTATTAACGTGTCATCTCTTTGGATCAGCTCTGTGAAAACGGCGCGATCTGGGTGATATCAAAATTTCGATATTGACACAATAATTTTCGATTTTGATATTAAACCAATATAATCGATACTGAGTTACTGACTATTTTTATTGAAAAAATATAGACTCAATATTGATATATCACACAGCCTTAATTCGAACTCTGCATATGGCGGCCATCCTGACAAAAGTTTTAACTTTTAGTTCCACAGACGAATGGCGGAAAACCCAGCAGCACATCAATATCGGTCTTCGGCTTTAGCCATAGTTGCCTAAAGGCCTTAAAATAAATTAAATTCAATCAATATCGGCCGATATCAGTAACGGGAAATTTGCAATTTCGAACGATGTTGCTATCCAGCATCAATAAACAGCGAATGGCAAAAACTTTTGATCGGTAATGATATTGATTGCAGAGAAGAATTTATTGTTTTAATAAACGAAATTACGTATATTTTTACAGTAGTTTTAGGAAAAACGTGATCTTGTTTATATCCTGTATTTATTATATTACGCGTATTATTTTCTCGTCTTCATTTGCAGTTTAAAAATTTTCTCATATGTCTGTGACTGGATTCGAACCTACAATCTTGTAGTTTGTTGGCCGTTGTCTTATTCACTCTGCCACGGATCCATACTTGAAGAATAATAGTAAATTCTGCATTCCATTAGCTCAGACATAGGTTTTAGTGACATTGAGCGACTTTCCATTGCAGAATGAATTTAGGCATTGTATTTGAATTTATTTATGGCCTTTAGGCATCTAAGGCTCAGGCCGGGATAGGGGAGTGTAAAGGATCCGGGAAGGTGTAGGCCAGGGCCTATGATGAAGGTGCCATCCCGGCATTTGTCTGATGTGACTGAGGAAAAACACTGGAAAAACCTCAGTCAGGATGGTCGGCTGCTGGGATCGAACCCACGACTTCCCGACGCTCTACTACTAAACTACGGATGAATTTAAGCATGGAGCATGTAGAAGTTTTATACATGTTATTTTTGTACAACACGTGTCGTTTCTCCATTACATAGACATTCTGAATGAAGTACAACACGTTTTTCGTGTATCCGGAATAGCTTTGAATGTTGAAATATCGCACAACGACAATGTAGATCGGTGTATACTCGGAACGGCCATCTATGATCAATATCCGCGTTATTGTCCCAGTATAGGCCCGATATGGACCTGTTCTCGTTGTGCTGCTAGGGAAGGTTTCTGGAACAGAAGCCCTAGTAGCTGTTCCGCATCCCTTTCCTCCACAAGATGTGATAGTCTGAGCACACGCTGCTACTTAAGACCATTCAATTTCAATATATTCTCCATATTTTATATTATTCAACCAATGTGACGCAATTTCCGTAGTCTGCAGCAGTAAATTAAACGTTAGTCTACATTTGTTTCCTATGCTATCATTACAATACAGAATAAATACTCGACTCTTGTTTTGTCTATCTATGCATTCTCCGTATTTGTGAAATACTCGTATTTAGCGACTACGGTATGTCTGAATTGCGATAGATAGTTTCGAAATATATACTAAAATATTTACTGTAAGAAGTTCCTTTGCATATGATTTACAAAATTTTTAAAGTTGTGACAGTTATTTATTTCAGTAACAGAAAATAGTTATCGAAATCCTCCACAAAGATATGTTAGAATCGAAAGAAAATTTACACTACGAGTATTAAGTAAAGCCATGTTATCGTTCCATTTGGACACTCAGTCAGTAGTTATTTCAGCATCCGAGTCTCTGCATTCCGTGTAATCCGCCGAGAACTGTCCTCCGGTTGGCCTATATAGTACTCTCGCTTTCTGTGCAAGTGGTCACGGGTTCATGTCCCGTGGGGTGCCA
>JAGDQP010061049.1:0-12104 GCA_022664845.1 Lepisma saccharinum
TTTACTCATAAATAACTTTATCGAAAAAGTGAAAACTAAGAAAGAATTCTACGAATATTTCTTGTACTTAGAGCGAAAGAATAATTTACTTATCACTATTTTGTGAAGAATAATTAGCCTTATAAAATAGTAAATCATCATTTTATTAGGTCAATTACTCAGTCTCCACAAAATAGTGATAAGTAATTGTTCTTTCCCTCTAAATACAAGAAATATTCGTAGAATTCTTTCCTAGTTTTCACTTTTTCGATAAAATTATTTATTAGCTTAAGTAAATGGAGAAAAATAGCAGAAATCGTCCTCTGAATATTTATTGCATGTTGATCGAGAAGTAGTGGACTATCTACATAAACTGAAGATTATCTATTGTTTTCACTCAGTCACACTAGGCGAATTATGGCCAGAAACCTCTTTTCTTCCCAATGTAACGAGACAAGAGGATGGAACTCTTAAATTTGTGGTAATAGAAAAAAAATAACATTCAGCAAGCTAACGTGCATCGTGTCTTTCTTTTTCTGATAGTAAAAAGTTATTTATAAAACTGAAAAAACAACTCAAATAAATCTCTGATGATCCTACCAGAAGAAGTCTGGCAGATTATCTTTTTCCCCTATCTCCTCCCTGCTGTGATCTTGTTCACGTACATTTAACATGAGAGGCAATAAAAAGACATGTGTTTTCACAGTTTTTAACATATGTATGTATGTAGACGAGTGCTGGAAGCCACTGTCACAATTTGCCGAGTGCGAATAACATTTTTTTTTAAAAAAATAAATAGGTTTGACTGCAGGCAAAAATGTCATACCTTTTCTTTTTCTTAGCAACCTCTTTTACATACATATGTATAGTGCGTTTATGTGCTACCAATCAAAATTCGCTTGCATAAATATGCGAGAACAGATATTCAGACAAGCACTATACATAACATCATAAATATAGAAGACTCCCAGTGACGTCATAAGTTTGTAGCGGCTTATAACAAGATAGTAATAACTTGAGGGCTCAAGATATTGGTCTCTTCTTTTCGTGCGCGTGCATAAGGAAAAGAAGAGAGAGAAAATGAGATGGAGAGAAAGAAAGAAGCAAACTTAATTTCCGTTGTAGGTCATCCAGACCTATCAGTGCTTGCCTTTCACTCTCTCCCTTTCCCTCCTTTTTCTGTCTTGGTGCAACCATACGAAACAAGTGCTGATGGATGACTTTCGCAGACTATGAGTTATGTAATTCGCTAACTCATTATAATTAAATGAAACAAGTCTGTCAACGTACTTGATTCCTACAGAAATACAATGCTGACAGGATTCAAATACAGTAAACTCCCATTCATCCGCGTTAAGAAAGAATCTTCAATACCACTGAGCCCCCCATTTTTTTAGATTTTCTCAAAAACTAATTTCTTTATCGAAAAAATGAAAAATAAGAAAGAACCCTATTACTATTTCTTGTATTTCAAGCGAAGGAATAAGTAATTACCACTATTTTGTTAAGAGTAATTAGCTCATTAAAATTACAATTAATTACTATTATATTAAGCTAATTACTCTTCATAAAATAGTAGTAATTACTTATTCTTTTGCTCGAAATACAAGAAATAGAATTCTTTCTTTCTTTTCATTTTTACAATAAAGAGATGAGAACATCTAAGAAAGTAGGCCTTAAAGGTGCAGATAGGAATAACAAACATCGTGTATAATCCAAAAAAGACATTAAGGAAATATCTTTCTCCTCGCTTAAATAGTAATTTTAAGTTCCAATTTATGATCTTAATACTGAAATAAACATTTATCTTAAAGAATGCTACTTTAGCAAATAAAATATTTGAATTGTTCGAAGGATTGAAGAATTGCACCTGTTCAAGTAACTTGATCGTAATGAAAAATAATATTTCATAATATGATAGCACTACTAAAATATAGTGTTTTGGGTACTTTTATCCCATATATATACTTGGATCTTAATTTATTGCATCGCTAGAGCACAAAAAAAGTGATCTACTGTGAAAGGCAAATGCAAATAGATCATAGATCGTATTTATAGACACGTTCGAAAGTTGAAGCCACTCTCTAATTAGAGGATTCTCTTTTGTTGTTGTTATCATACATCATCGTAACGTATCCTGAGTTTACAAGCAATCTATATAACATTTCTGTTATCAGGATTTCTATGTGCAAGAAATAAATCTTTCTGGAATTATCCTCCAGTTTTTTGGACATAGTCTCCCTTCGAATTAAGAAGATTGTAAACAGGTAATTTCCAACGCTAAATAATAACAATGTAATTCTAATGTTTATGCGCGTATATACCAGACAAAACTTAATATTTATTGCAGTATAATTAATTTGGCCACAGTTTCAATTCTCGAGTGCAGACTCCACATTTGAATTTGAATTTAATTTTTAATGCCTTGAGGCAACTTTGGCTCAGCCCGTGCACACTCTATAGTTTTATCTTCTGTGAAGGTGGGATATTACAGTTACAGTATTCGAAACTGAGTTTCTTTCAACATTTCGAAATCGTGCATAAAATTAAATCGTAAACTTACTAAAGTATTTTCTTTCTTTCTTTCTTTAAGACTGAGGACAGTACTTTCTACACTAGTAAATTCTGGAAGACTTTTATTACTTTTCCAGCACTCTTTAATCTACCAGTTCATCTAAGATATATCCCCCATTTTCTCCCAGAAAACAAACAAATAAAAAGACCTCCTTAAGATGGATAAAGAACATACCAGCTGAAATTTGTGATACGTTCTATCGTATTCTATCTGTTCATTCTACCTCTTGGAAGATTGTACTAGGTTGCTAACGGTCTTAAAGAAGAGGTAAGATCATAAAGGCCAGAAACAAATGAAGAAGACATTTTAAGGAGGGCTATAAATTGGAAATCAGAGTTTTCTTTTACGTTGTTGGTTGTGCTATATCGTGAACATTCTAAAGATCTTTATCGTGTGACGTTACGGCGACAATCAAGCTTTTTTGTGTTGTCCGATGTGGCTTATCTGGTTTCTTAAGCAAGATCTCTTTTTTTCCAGCTTTATGTCCACCTACGAGCGCGTGTTTATACAGTATGTCCCAGAAATCTTGGTGCTCTTTTAAACGTCAAGTAGTCCCAAGACTAATAACGTCACAGAGTCATAATCAGAAATGTATGAAAGAGTTAACGATACGTCTTAGTATGTGATTTATGGTCCTTAATAAATTAAAGAAGTTCCATCCGTTTTAATCATACCTTCAACAACACAATTTAATATGCAATGTCTGCTTAATCAAATTATCCCAATTTCCTTTTCTCTTCTTCATCGCGTCTAGTATTGCTGGATGTACTGCCTGCCCTTTCAATTATATTTTCATGTTTCGTATTCAATTAATTTTTCATTCTTCTTCTGGTTTTCACGCTACAGCTTCACGTAACACCAACACTCCAAATAAACTATTTAAAATTAATAATATTTCCTTCATCATTTTGTTCATCGGTCAAGAGAAAGGTTTATTTTTCTAGATTCTTCTCTCTTTTTCATTGCTAGTCTTACCTTTATGTCTTTCTTGGCTACACTTCATAACCATCATATCTCAATCCGAGAAAAGGCAATGACAAACCACGATCGATTCACATTGCCCAGGGACAAATCTGCCCCCGGTCAGAACACGTATAATCATTATCGCCATCATCAGATACTGTATTTTATCTAGCTAACTGAAGCCAAATAGGGTAAATATTGATATTTTCGTGACGTTTGCTAATTTCTTGATAAAATTGATATTTTACACACAGTCATGGCATTTCTAAGAGTTGTCCAGTTAAATTTTTCACCACTAGTTCACTCCAGATGTCCTTCCTGTCTGTATACTGGCGTGAAGACTGTAACTCGGCGACTCCGGTCATGCAGTGCAAAATCCAATAACGGAATTACCAACTCACGAAGTTACCTTACTCCACACGTTCAACTTTTCGTGCTTGCTCTTGTTTCAGCCACCATTCCTTTCCCTTTTCTTGCCGATCATCCTCATCTCATAAAAGTCTATTTTAATGGTAGTGAGGCGCACAGGAGATTCCGGGTTCGAACCCCGGGTGGCGTATTTAGGGATTTTAAAAATATTGCATTAATATAATAGGGACGCGGGCCGAAGTCAACAGTTAATAATAAAGTTATCAGGAAACTATAGCACTACAGGGTGTCCCAGAAATAATGGTGCAAACTTCGGAGGTTATTTTTTTACATGAAAACAAGGAGGAAAAGTTCGTTTGAAGAAATTCCGAAATTGCGTAGTTTCGGAGCTACATTCGTTTAATATCACGGGCGTAATCGTCACAAATGAAGAAGTGGGGTCGCCCTAGCAAATCACTCTTGTAGTAGTACCCAGTACATCTACTTAAGTTATGTTTTATGATTGGCAAATATAGCTCAGAGGAGATTTTTATGCTTGCAATATTAAACCAAAGACAATTAAATTCTTAGGCTACGAAACCTGTCTATTCAGCACTCCATCAATCAAAAACATCGCTTAAATAGATGTATCGGATACTATTTCGAGCGTGATTTGCTAACCCGACACCGCTTACGTCATCATGTGTCGAGCTATGGCGTCATTTGTGACGATACCGCTGTGACTTTCTGCGCTTGTGTCTCCAAAACTAATCAGATTTTGGAATTTCCTCAAATGAACTTCTTTTCTTGTTTTGATGTAAATTATTACCTCTCGAAGTTGGCGCCACTAAACTCCACAGCGAATATAAGTAGAAATCGTTCATTCATTCAGCAACAACTACTTGGATTTGAATTTATTTATGGCCTTTAGGTAACTTTGGTTCAGACTGGGATGGGGGTAGAAGAGGGCCTAGTTTCTATGGTGTCTGGTGGGACTTAGGATTTTTATTTTTTTTTATTTTAGAAAAACCTTAATCAGGATGGGTGGCTGCTGGAATTATTCTCAGGACCTTCCTATCACTCTTTTAATTGAGCTACGGTCCATCGGTAACAACAATAACTTTATTTATTTATTACGAGTTACGTAAATCTACTATAGTACTATATACCCTAAATGTTTTCCGTGTTAGGCGTGAATAATATTAAAGGACATTAATATATTAGAGACTTGTATACGACGTCACAACTTCAAATATTACGTATTACAGATTTGTAAATAGTTTATATTAACAAATTCTTAATATTCAACCAAGATTTGTAACAGCACGTGTATATGAGTGCGTGAAACAACAAGAACCTTTCTACCTATGATGACTCGATGTAAATTAACAACTTCAAAGACGGAAAAAATGGCTGATGGCGTGTAAAATATATTTTCGCTTGCGGGAAAGTTTCGTCGAAACGTTATGCAAGCAACAGAAGAAAGAAAGATAAACAACAGATGACTTTAACTGGATAAAAAGCCTATATTTCTGTTGTTTTTTTCTCCCTTTTTTTATTAGTATAGATGATGCTGTTGCTTGTAACGAAAAGGAAGGAGTGGTTCAAATAGAGGAAATGGGTGGGTGGTAGGACACAACAGGTCATTTTCGGGAAGAGTGAATAATGAGTAAAAAAAAAGGGGAAAAAAAAGAAAGAAAACAAAACATTCGAGAAAACTTTTTTTTCTCTAACTCTCCGATCGCGGATTTATCGGTTCGAGACATCTTCTTGAACGCCCCCAGACGGCGTTTGTCAATTGTCTCGGAAAAGAGAAAAGAATGAAAAGAAAAACGGAAACGGGAAAATAAAGAGAGAGAGAGAGAGAGAGAAACGCGAATGAAGACCAAATATAAAGGAGAGCTCTTGAGAAACCATTGCCTGATGGAATACGTTTTTCTGCTGAGGTCCTGAATTCGAGATCACGACGAGAAAGAAAAATAAGAGAAGGAGATAAAAATAAGAGGAATGAAAAAAAAAATAAACGTGAGAAAGGAACAAAAAAAAAATGGAAAAAAGGGAAAAGATAAGATATTTTCCCCTTTCTAAAAAAAAAAAAAATGCCAAACCGAAGAAAAAACCGATAAACGTTTAGTGAAAAATAGAAAGAAGACCCGATAAGACTGGAAAGACAAATGTATATACTAAACGCTGGAAAATAAATGAAACAAACCAAGGAGAAAAGAAAGATTCTTTGCTTCCAGGTAATCGATAAAAGAATAAAAAAAGATGGGAAACAGGATATAAATGAAGTTGATCAAGTTGGAACTTAAATATGCTCAAATTATTATCTATGGGAAATTAAACATTGTTATTGTTTGTGATGATGGCTGTGTTGGTGTTCGTGTTTTACGGTAACACCGTAATATGATGGGTATTCTACATGGAGTCAAGTTTACGACTCTAAGAAATCAGGGCAATGGCGGTTGTCGGGATTGTACCCCTAGATGTTGAACCCGGGACCTCTTATCTACAAGAAAACGAACGATACCACTCATTTATCGCGGACAGCACAGGTGTTTCATTTTCATCAAACCTTACTCACCCATACGAATCATGGTTTCCTCTTTGGCCTTACCTTCACATGGTGAGTGTAAAGGCAATTCTCATGAAGTTGTATACCCACAGTAAACACGGCATTTTAACTCGGGAAGGGCATAAGCCATAGTGCTGTTACCGCCCATACAATTTATTTTTATCTTATCTTTTATGTTAACGGCATTTTTAAAGTTAAAAACAAGTGGTAATGCGGGAAAAATAGAAATTTCCAACCATGGATCCAACCCCTGTATTCCTGTTGGTAACGTTGCGGATTTCGGATCGTCACTGATGAAGCGAGCAGAATCCCCCTCTTCCGGCCAGCCTGAGTTTTCCCACAGCTTCCCTTTGTTTCACTAGATGAATGCCGAGATGATATGTCAACTATGGACCTGGTCACTACATTCCTATCTCTTTCCCTACGAGAGTGGTCGTGGACGGACATCTTGTGGTGTTCTTGACCATACCTGCCTGTCAGCCCATGCATGTAAATGAACAGCCTATGTGAGTAAAACTTGAAAAATAGTCAATTTCGTTTTTCATTTCCGATTACAGTGAGTGAAGATTGATTACTGTGAAAAGAGTGAAAAATGCCAAAGAGGAGATAAAAATACAAATTGCCACAATAAATAATTTTCTAGTACTTATTACCTTGCCTCACATGTGAAAGAAAATATGGAAAAGTTTAAATACTGGGAACAATAATGAAATGAAATTGCAAGATCAAATTTTATAAGAACAAAGACATTTCGTTGGAACAAGAAATTAAAAGCAACACTACCAACCAAAAGATCACATATGGATATGGACAATTCTATAAACAAACCAATAAAAAGAGGGAGGCTTTTGAAATGGACATATATAAAAAATGTTAAAATAAATATATTGGGCAGATCAGAGGTTGCTTAATTGCAAAATTTTACAAAGAAAAGGACCTCATTAAGTAGTTTCTAAAATGATTACAAGACGTTTGGAATGTTTAGGACAATTTATGGGGCTCGCAGAATTTTAAAATTTCTTCAGCAATATAGAAAACTTACTGAATGAAAAAATATGAGGAAGACAAAGAATTACCTGGCTGGGTAATCTGGTAGCTTAAAGGGGGAATGACAAAAACTGTGACTGACAAGACCAAGAAGATCGACAACATATCTACGCGAAAGACATGAAAATATCACGCCTATCTTGTTATGCCACCAACGCGACAGTTGTGTCATTTGGGTTGCGTATGAGTAAGGAGGTAGTAGTACTGCAGTCTTAAAATATCATTTCTGGTCGTACCGGGTTACAGGTCTAAAACTCTTACTTAGAATTACGTGGTTCTAAGAGTAGGCTTTCGATCTACCACCTTCGTATTTGAGACCATTAGTTTACTGAAAGGAATATTGTCAAAAGCAGTCAGAAAATGATTCCTTTTCTGATCTAACTAAATCCACAAGCATTCCATTTGGTCTATAATTTTCTCCATATTTATTTTCTTTCCTCTTTCCGTAGGTTATACTAGCATGTTTTTTCTTTCCTGAAAAAAAAATTATAAGATGAATTGTATATTCATTACCCATATCATATCACAGCAAGTAGCCGGTGATGTTTAACATGACGACTTTTTTCTCTCTAGCTCAATGTATGCTGTTGTTAGTTGATTGTTGTGAGACCCTGCGTGCTTTAATATGATTTATGTATCTCGTGTCACGCACTTGGCTGTGGTTGTTTGCAGATAAACTGTACACCTGCTTATCGTCTTTGGCTTGCTGGCTGGATGAATGGCGGGGGTCTACCTTAAAAAAAAAAATCATTCGTGCACACTCTGCATGGATGTAGAGAAATACGAAAAACCAACAAAATGAAAAAAAGAAATAAAACATTGGCCTAAGAGAAGAAAACAATCATATATTCTAAAGAGGGTTTTTTAAGATTATACGAGGGTGGATTTAATGAAAAACATAAGCGAAACAAGAAATTACTGGAAATATTACTGAAAAGGAAAAGTTCCCCAAAGGGGCAGTAAAGGAAAGGATATCTTAAAATAAACACATCAACGTACTGATAAACAGTAGTCGTGTATAACAGTAATTGAGATAACAAAGAAGACTAATTTCGACTTACTGAAAAATATATATACGTAATTACAGTTAATTATGAGATGAAATTATGGGGTTGGTTTGGTATGTTCTTCTGATATACATGAAAACAGAAATATCTTAATAACATAAACATTCATTGGATAATAATTATATATCCCCCGCGCTTTTTAATTCTTGGTTGAGGAGAAAGAAAGAAAGTGTCATTCGTGCACATTCCAAGGAGAGAGAATGACCAACGAATCAAGATTGGCGACGAGTTAATGTCTTGTCCATCGATTTCTTGTGATTAATCTATTCATTCTATTTCATTTCACTGCAATGCTGTAAGAGAAATTTCTTAAGGATAATCTAAAGCAACGATTTCCAACAAAAGATGGCATCACTATCTCCGTATATGTCTAATGTATTCTTATCGCCTCACGAAATTTCCTTGCTGCTCGTATAATTTCAAACCTAGAGAGTTCAAACTTTCAGGGAAGAAACTTCATAACCAATTCAAGAGCATGATCGACGCCGATTTTTAATTTTCGTTTTCCTTCATAGTTAAAATCGCTTCATTGTTGCTGTGAATATCGAAACGTATAACAATGAACAATAACAAAACGTTCAGCTCTTTCAACAATGAACAAAAAAGAAAATTAAAAATCGGCATCGATCATGCTCTTGAATTGGTTATGAACTTTCTAGGCTTGGATTTGTAGAAACAGCAATGAAATTTCGTGTAACAGTGACATATACATATACGTCATATACAGTGACATACATACATTAGACATATACGGAGGTAGCCGTCTTTTGTTCGAGACCGTTGCTTTAGATTATCCTTAAATTTTAACTTTACTTTTGGCCTTCAGGCATCTCTAAGGCTCAGACTGGAAGCGAGGAGGGAAAGGGAGCGGAAAAGCCTCGGTCAGGGCCTAAGTTGAAGGTACCATCCCGGCATTTGCCTGGTGTGATTGAGGAAAAACCATGTAACAACTTCAGTCTGGATAGTCGAAGACTGGGATTGAACTCACGACCTCCCGATAGCTAAGCCAACACTCTACCACTGAGAGTCCGCTCGGTGGGAGAAATTTCATAATGCTGGCCTAAATCAGCTTGGAATGCCGGAACATCATAGGAACGTTTTCAGTTGAAATGTTGATAGTTTACAACCGAAATCCATCAAAATAAAAACATTCAAAATGTCATTCCAAGTTCGGAGGTTATACGTTCAAAAATTGATGCACTTGCCACCGCAAACATTAACAAAATACATTTATTTAAAACATTTACTTTACATAACTTTTACTGGTATCTGCAGCAGAAGTTCATCTTTAAGCTGAGGCACTGGGATTCCCCCAGGATTTTGAGTTGCGGGGTGTAAAATCAAAATTGGGAAGGTCTAAGTGCAGTTTTGCATGTTTTTTTTAATCGATTTTTGACCGCAAAAATTTTATAGTTGGGGGTTGTTGTCGAGAATTTGGGGGGTGACATCTCCCACAGAGGGGGCTGGCGGAATCACGGTTGAATTATGACATTCCCTAGCGAATTAATCAATTTGGGAAAAATTGATCACGAATTGAAGATCAGTATTGCACAGGAACGATCGCTGCATTCACCTGGTGGCAGGGCGTGATTTGTAGGGGGAAAGGCAAATAAATCCGTGGTACCTCATTTATCTTTTTTCTTGTACGGAGGAATAACTAGTGTATTTATATCCACTACTGCGATAGGTGCGGCTATATCTTCCTATTTGTTTCGGTGACAAATAACGTCCTGCCTGGTGGAACCGAGGAAAATGTCAGGTGTTGGAACGGAACCGACAAGAAGCCCTGAAATATAGTTCCCATTCCTTTTCCTGAAAGGTGTGCTCGCCGATTGACGTCATTTCCAGATGAAGCCAGACCTAGGCCGCATATATTAATGAAAACCAGAAATGAAAAGAAAATATTCTGTAATAAATATTAACGAAAGAAAAGTTTTTTTGTTTTTTTTGTTGCAAGTGACCGGCTAGTGATTAAACTATTATAATCTGTGATAGGGGACAGATATGGGTAATTTTCCCTCTTATACGTAAAAACATTGTTAGACCTGCTTGACTTTCCTTCACAATTTCTTAAGGCAAAGGAAACGGTCATTACTTTTATTCACACAATCAGATCGTACAATCGTTTCCACCTTGAGTTGATTCTACTTCAAATCTTGAGGCGAAGTAATTAAATGTAGCCAAAGGCCGTTGAAATAATAATGCATTGTTACGTGCTGTTTCACTGTATTCAGGTGTACTAACGGTATACTAAAACGAAAATTAAAAGACTATTCCTCAGTAATGAGAGGGAGGAATATATTTGTGTTATAAAATGCTTTATTTTCAGTCTTCCAGGCTTCAAGAATAGCTTTGTTGTATATCGTTTTACATTTATACAGATGTGAGACATGAATAAACATTTGTAAGAAAAATATTACTTTTGTACACACTTTTGTCAGATAACTACAATTATTTGTCATTTATTGCTGTATACTAATGTTATAATTATACGCGATCTTTCACGTTATTTTGAATATTTTAAATTTAAAGACTTTTATCCAGGCTAGGGCAAAAAGAAAAACGTTCAGTTAACTATAATTGAATAACATATTCCATTCAATGTAATATAAAGCAGAAAAGGTCTGAGCCAAAGTTGGCTAAAGTAAAATAAACTAGAAAATACCGGTAGAGCAGAAAGCTTCTGTAACTTCTTATGAAAAGTAAAGAAAGGAGACAGAATGATATAGTTTTCATTATCGACTCTATTTTACTGGGTATTTTTGTGGTAAGAATTTTATTCAGATATCAATATTTCCGAAGCCCTTTATAAAGACTCATTTTTGTGTTTCGATGGACGAAAGCAAGCAAGTTGATGTTATTTATATTGACTTTGAGAAAGCATTTGACAGGGTTAATCACAATATTACTGGAAAAATTAAATTACTATCACTTCTCACTCATTAGGCTCATCTATTCGTACTTAACAAATCGCAAGCAATCAGTTGTCTATAAAGAATACAAATCATATGAATATTCTGCACTCTCAGGAGTTCCTCAGGGTTCGAACCTAGGACCTTTGTTATTCCTCTTATTTGTTAATGACCTTCCTGATTGTGTGCCTGATAATGAAAAATTGTTATTTGCAGGTGACTTTAAAATATATACAAAAGTCAACTCTGTCGGAGACTGCATGTGCATAAGACTTCAGCAAAGCTTAGATAATATTGCAAACTGGTGTGCTATTAATCAACTTGGAGTCAACATAAGTCAATGTAAAGTATTATCATTTAATCGAAATAAAACCACTCATCAATTTGATTATTCCATTAATAAAATAGTACTAAACAGACCTGCTGTTGTTAAGGATCTTGGTGTCAGTTTTGACTCGAAATTGACTTTTAACATCCATGTTACAAATATAACAAATGAAGCCTTGAAGTTACTAGGATTCGTAATTAGGAGGGGAAGAGAATTCAACAATATATCAACATTGGAAAAAAATTATTATGCTTATGTTCGCTCCAAGGTAGAATATGCTTCTTCTATTTGGAATTCATATCAATTGAAA
>JAGDQP010061050.1:0-12104 GCA_022664845.1 Lepisma saccharinum
TGTGTCAGGAACCAACGTTTACATTGAATCTGAAACAACGATAAATATTCGATAAAGATTCATAAATTAATTAAATAAAAACAAGCATTAACCAAATTAATTTTGACAATTTACTGTTTTTGTTTTACTTGTCGTGTACAATGCATCATTTACAAGATATTAATTATTTTTCTTTTAAAGATTAATTTCTACCATCAGTTTTTCAAGATAAAGGTGTTCTGTTAGTGAGAGATTTGGTAGATCTGTGAAGAGTCAATATTTCTCATATTTTCACTTGAATATTACTTGAAATCTTGTTGTTTAAAAGACTTTCTAAAACACTTCATTTTATTAAAATAAGTAGGTAATGAAAGGAAAGAAAGAGTTTTCAAATTTGTAAATCACACTTTGATAGATGACACCTAACGTGATTCGTTTTATTAGGAATAACTGAGTTTGTTTCTGTGTGATTAGTGCTTCCTGTTTTCTGAAGCTAGGTTCGTGAAAAATGTTCGCATCCGTGAAATATGGGACATAATACCTGATGATACCAAAATTAAACTGAATTTTACCGACTGTTTGCCGAGAGTGTAAGATGCAGTCCTATACCGTCAATCGTTTAAGATATTGTGAGTCAGTACGTTATATTGAGTTGAGTTGTATGTAATGGAAACTAAAGCGATGTACGTAAGGTTTGGTTACCAAGTGTTCATACCATTTTCATTTTTTTTAATCATGTGTTACCAAGTGTTCATACCATTGCGAAATTTCGCATGGAACTTGGGAAAATAGTCATAGGGAGCCTTGAAATGCTACAAGAAACTTACGACAATAATACTGTTTTCTAATCCACTCTTTTGAGTACGACTAGATAACGCTATTAAGAAAGGACATAATGTCAACACAGGATCACCCGAGGCGCCGGGACTAACTCTGTACTAATTCAACATCTTAATTGCTCGGGACCTCCTAATCCACGAACATGGTGTTTCTGACGTAGTTAGGATTTCATTTGGACATCTTTTCTGAAACAATCCTCAAGAATGATTTAAACATACATTGTGTCCTCCGTCGTCCTAACTTCTGACCAGCCAGGGCAACGTCAGCATCGGCAATGAGAAGGTAGGCGGACACGAATCCGGCAGCCGAAGTTTCTTGAGGATTTCCCCACAGTTTCACCAGGCAATGCCGGGATGGCACCTTAAGCAAGACAATATCTTTCCCGTCCCGACTTAAGCCAGATGTGAGAAGACCATAAATAAATTCGAATTTAAATTCCACACCCTTCTACCTTTATTTTCTTATAATCAGTATTTATTCGTTCTTGTTATTTCTTGCCATTGTTTTCTTAATGTTGTTATGCCACGTTCTTTCATTTGGTGCATTGAATTTTATTGAATATCTTTTTCTCGTCCTTATTAAGATATGAATCCTCCTTTAAGATAATCTCTTTTCGAAATATCTTTATGAACTCTTCGGATGAAATTAATCCATTTTTTCTTAAAATCAAGTTTTATATATACATTAGTTCCAATTCACTAGTCACAACATGACTCTTGTGGATTAAAATATATATTAGTATGTATAAGCTTTCTAAATTGGATTGAAAATTTTGCATCATTTACGGACATAAATATTGCTAAATTTAAGCAAACGTTTTGCATTCATAATGTGTTAGATAGAAGTTAAGTACCACTAAAACTTACTTTTAAAAAAGAAGTAAATATCATATATATATTTATATATATATATATATGAGTATTGCTAATAATTAAGATGATAACTACCATTTTGTCTGTATTACAAAGCACGTCACCAATTATGTCTTGTGTAATTGGTCAAGTTATACCTCAACAGAATGCCACATTACGTTTGAAACATGAGTCTGATATGTTTATCCAACATTTTGCATGGTAAATACCGTGACTAATACAACGGTTCAACACCTATTACATCAACTACAAGCTGCTCTAGGCTTCAAGTTTATTGTCAGAGTAGTAGAATTACTCTCACGATGTTACGGATATTCTGTTACAGACGTAGGCAGTATTATGCGGTAATTAACTACTTCTATTTTCACATAATGTTTTGTTATCTGTACAGGTTGGTAGAAATATTACTATCGCTGAGTGTTGTGGAAATTACGTCACATAAAATTCATAAAACGGAACAAAAAAATGTATTACATAGAAGAAGTTATATTGCGGAGACTATGCTCAATATTACTCATATATTGCTAGTGCTTTGCTCCTGCTTGGGCTTTTGTTGGCCATTTTGAATCCAAGATGGCGACTTTGTCAACATATTTTAATATTTACCTAAACTACTCGTGATAATACACCTTTATGACAAATTTCGTTTCTCTAGCTGAAACGGTGTGGAAAATGAATGTTTGGGTCCGCCATTTTAGATTCAAGATGGCGCCTTTCGAAACATTTTGTAATATTTTCTTAACCTACTAGTGAGTACGTTCATGTCTAATTTGATGTTTCTAGCTCCAGCGGTTTAGACTCTGCACTCTATACAACAATAGGTATGGCGGCCATGTTGGATCCAAGATGGCGACGTTTTCAATATGCAATATTTTTCTGAACTACTCGTGATAATACTTTTGTGCCTATTTCTTAACTCTAGCTCAAACGGTGTGGAAAATGGATTTTTGGGTCCGCCATTTTGAAACGATTGAATAACTTCGGGTAGTTTTTTCTTCTTTATATTGGCGAACATACATTTGACTCTAATTTACAATAAGTCTGACAGCGGAGCAACATAACTTTTTCATAATAACATATTGTATTTTAAAGGTTTCAATGAAAAAAAACTCAATAACAATTATTGTTTCACTAATAATTTATATTTGAAAAGTTATTATTTCGTAACTTTTTTATATATTTTACGTACTTTCAGACGTTGATTCCATTTTATTTGATTATGATCTGCTTCAATCTAAAGCTTTTATACACTTTCAACACGTGCGTTGTTTACTGCCTCAGTAACACAATCAATACCAATCGAACAAAGGTAGCTTTGCGACTCCTATTCTGGGACAGGTAAAAATGAAATAAACACTTTCATAAGTAATTTCTGACCATTACAGATGACCAATCCAACATGAAAAAAATCCCTAACTCGTTACTTTGTTTTAAATTTTTGGCCAGCTTTTTTGGAATCGGCCACACTGTGCAATGATTTAAAAGTATAGGCTGGCACGTTTGACGTATGACGTCCCTTCGCGAGTATGTTTCAACAGAAAGAAATGAGAAAAACAACGGCCAGGGTTTCTATTGAAGTAACCAGCCCGGCATTAACCTGGTGGTACTCAGGAAAGCCCTGCATAACCTAAAACAGTGGAGCCAACTCTAACCACTGCTATCTCCCCAAGTCCTTATCATGGATTAAAAAAATATTTATTTATTAAATATCATTTATAAAATAGTACAACTATCTAGGTTATAGGTGCAGCTACGATTTCCTTTATCTTCTCTTTTGCTATTAATTGAGCTGATACATTTCAAATTTATTTTGTAAGGCATACTAGTACTAGCCTTTAGTGTCTCATAATTATGTTACACAAACATGTCAATAATCTTCTAAATTATTGCTCATGTGTTTTAAACTAAGCAACAGAAGCAGAACATAATCTAATTATTGATAATCCGTCTTCTTATATTTCAATATATTTTGTAATATTCGATTTTTGTAACAAATCGAAACGTAAAGCAAATGATGAACAGTGATTTACAAAAAAAAAAAAAATCATAGAAATTATAAACTTTTTTTTTTAACTTTTGTTCACACTTTATCTTTCAAGATAGAAGTTCTGACTTAAACTTTACCTCTGATGATAAGATAAGATAAAATGAATTATATGGGCGGTAAATTTACTTCGGATAAGTTATATAATTTGCTACTAGTATTTGGAGGTATTGTCGTACAATTTCAGGATATTCTATTCATAAATCACTGACAAGGTTTATTAAAAAAAAAATGTTGTGGAATCAGTTACATATATCTGACATTTATCTCAGTAATATCTACATTTATATACAATACACTAACAACATTTTTTTTTTTCAAATTAGAGACTATGTTTATCATATGTAGCTAGTTTTGTGTTCATTTTGATAACTTTTGTACGATGATTCTATTATTTTCGGTCAACCAAAAATATTACCCTTTATAACTACTTTTATTTTTAGTAGCATCGAAACTAACGTTAGTTCGAATAGTTTGTTTGAATACATATAGTCAAAAGTCAGTAGTTGGCTTTCACCTGTTGACCACAATTTTAGTCTATAAATATTATGGAGATAAATAATATTCAATGTTTGATATTACTGGGCAGTTTTTATCAATTTGGAAGAGTAGGTAGCGCGGTGTTCAGGGTAAACAGAATACTTTTTAGTTAAATGAAGTGTTTGCGCGAACAAACGTCTAAGTGACATTTTCAAATAAAGTCGCACGCAATTAGGGTTACCAACTGGAAATTGTAATATGCAGGACTAAAGTCTGAAAAAATTCAAATTTTTCGAAGAAAAATGTAGGACAGATTGAATTTGCAGCAATGATCATTTTTAGGCACAATCACATTCGTTATGTACCCTATAGTGGTGAAAGTTTTGGGGAGGTTACAGACAAAAAATATTACTTGCTGATGATATGTTAGTTCTTACAGTTTTTTTGTACTTTTCGCAATTTCACGAACGGAGACAAAAATAGTAGAGTGCGAATGTACGATATATCAACAGTACCACCAACCACGCAGTAATGGCAAATTACCACGGTTGGTAACCCCTACACGCAATCAAACTTAAACGAATGTATTAGATACGTCCAGAAAGTAAGTTCCGTTATCAATTGTTACCATAGTGGCGCGGCGATTGCAATTCTGTGCATGCACAGAGTTTGTGGACTCATTCGCAAGGCTCTGACGACATTTGAGACACGTGAGGAGTGAAGAAGGTTCGTAGTGAGAATTTATAATGTTCTGTCGCCCGCCACGTGCAAGTAAGGTCTGTGATTCGTTAATTGAATGTGAAGAACGTGAAAACAACACACATCCACAGTCAAGTTAGTGGGGTATATGGAGAACATGTGATGAGAGCTTCAGTGGTACGGAGATGAGAACGGTAACTTAATGACGGTAGTGAAAATGTGCACGACGACGAAGTGGGTGACTAACTGCAGTGAATGAAGACTTGTTGCGTAGAGCGGAAAAGAAGGATTAGGGAGAACAGGCATTTCACTCCAGGACCGTCAATAAACTGTAGCACTCTCTCATCACATAAATCTCCATACACCCCCACCAAATTGACGGTGGATGTCTGCTGATTTCACGTTCCTTGCACTCAAGTAACGAATCACAGATCTTACTTAACACATGACGGGCGATTGGATTTTCCGGAGCATTATTAACACTCACTACGAAGCTTCTGCACTGCTCGCGTGTCTCAAACTTCGTGATCGCCCAGCCGCTGAGGCAACAATTGACAACGAAACCTACTTCCTGGACGTACTAAAAATACAATCAGAAGTAGTAACCACATGTTAAACATGTATACAGTTGGCCGTCTTGATTCTCTTTCACCCTCAGAATCACGAAAACGGAAACTCATTTAAAATCCAGGAAAAATAAACGCCAAATTGTTTTCAAAAGAAACAACAGACATGCATCAGTAACACTTTAAACCTAAGAGAACTGGTAGAAAACAAATATGACCTGATAGTTACAAGTAAGAAACCTGACATCTTATTTATCTGAGATCTGCAAATTAAATGCAAGATATCTAGATTATGAGAGAGATTTTAGGCCAAACCAGAAATGAATTTAAACATCTCTAACAGAAAGCAATTTTCTATTTAATACAATATAGGGAAGGAACACCTGGAATAGGAAACTCTACTCACCAGAGGAACAAAAAAATTTCAGTAGCTGTACACCAGTGTCATCTAGGAACACATTCATACATGCTAAAATAGAGACCCAAGGTTATGAACCTGCTTTTATGGAACCATTTGATATGATCCAAGTTAATTAACGCAGTAAATACAAATTCTTCAGAAACAGAAAATTCTTCCAGCCTAAATTCACCAAAAACGGAAAATTCACCAAATACAAGAAAAAACAAAAAATACATTTTACAACAAGAAACTCACAAATAATCACTCAAATCGGATCTTTTATAGCGAACAATGCAAAATAACTCAAAAACTCCAAACTATTCATCATAAAACTACTCTCACAACTAGGGTCGGTTTTATACGTCTAGGTGCCCTAGGCCCAAGACTTTCAGCGCCCCCGCCCCTCCAACCTCACCACTTCAGTGCTTTTCCCCATTCTACCCTCACATGATGACAAATGACTCTCCTCTGTCTTCTAGCCATTAATAACAATAACGAGATAACTATTATTTAACTTTGGTAGTGTGGTTACTTACAAAATACGTTTCAATAATATTATAACAGTAAAATCATTTCATTAAATACAATGAGCAATTTTAATTAAATTACTGTAGGCAACTTGTTGAAGTTTAAAGTTTAAAGTTTTCTAGATATATTTATAAATTTACAAAACAAATCTATAAATTAACAATTATAGTAGATTTACAGAATTGAACCCTGCTATGTACCGGTATCTGTTACAAATTATATCGGTCAACCCACCAATACGTCGCCCCTAAGAACTAGAAAGTTCAAAGTTAAAAATAATCTCTACGAAGGAACAAAAGAGACACTACAAACTCATTAGCTACCTTGAATACATGAGCAGCTCTTTGAATTTTAAACACCATCTCCTGAAGATATAAAGTTGGGGAGAAAATGTTTCTTCTGTCATAAAAGAAACGTTAAGATATTTTTAGAATTTGTAAGGGCTTTAAATCCATCTTTGGATCAGATCAGGATAGGGTATGGGAGGGTAGCGGCCGGTATCTTTGTTAAGGTATCATTCTGACGTGTCTCTGGTGAAACTAAATGAAACTAAAGGGAAATGTCAGTCAGGACGATTGATAGCAGGAGTCGAACGAACGGTCTATCGCGGACCTGAAAAGACACTTTATTTTTCTCATATACAAAAATTAGCTTAAATTACGCCATCATGCATACTTAACACAAAGTATCTTTTGCCCATTGGGAGAGGTATAAATGGCAGCGACGCCCTATATGTGACATAGACTAAAAGAATAAAAAAGTTTTTAAAGACATACTTTTCTTAAACTATTCCTACTAAAGAGTAAAAAATAATTTTGTTTATGCATGACTAAAAAGAAAAGCATGAGATACTCTTTCATTTACAGTAACTTTATAAATTCTTCAATTGGTACACCCCATGCTTTTCTTTTTAAAAGTCATGTCTAGTCAAAATCATTTTTTAGTACGAATTGTTTAAGAAAAGCATGTTCTTAAAAGTGCTTTTATTAATTTTTTTAATCCAAATTCTAAAGTGCTCTGCAATTGTCAAACGTCAAATCGTTGCTGGCTAGTATTTATGCTTAATATTTAAAAAAAATAATTAAATATGCTTTTAAATTATATAAATATATAACAATATAAATATATAACAATATATGAAAGTAACATAGGAATATTAGGTTGCCTCCCGACTTACATCAGTGTGCAAAATTTCATCATTGTATGAGATCGGAAAATTAGTTAAATTAACGTTAGATGATTTGAGGAGACCAAGAACCATTGGGAACTAAAGAAAAAAAGTGTATTAATGATTGTTGGTGTGTACAAAGACAAAAATAGGAATAAATAATGTTTATAATGTAAGCCAATCTTTGTTGTAAACTTTATTTCTATATGAGCCAGTCTAGTAACTTTTTGGACTTCATCCCATCACGATTCGCCCTTTAGCTGTTAAAATCCACACCCATGCCCCTATCGGGACTCGAACCTGGGACCTTCGAGCCGATGGCCTACCGCCGCAGACCGCTCGGCCACCCCGCCTGCACTAATCTTTGTTGTACTATTTCTAATGTAAATTAACTGAACTTTAAATTACATGAAGTCAGTTATTTACGAGGATTCAGGCGGTTCAAAGTTGACAGTGTTTGGCGCTCACTCTTAATGTTTTTTTTTTCTTTCTAAATATTGTTTTTGTCTCGCGTTCTTTTATACGCTGGGTAGGGATTTCAAGAAAATCGTAGACCTTCACGTTGGCGATCATAGTACACCTTCTAAATGTCACAGGGACATGAACTATACCTCGTTGGGAAGCTAATGGAACACAACTTCTAACGAGGTAACTTTTGTGCCTAGCGTACCCAACCTGTAAAACAACAAGAAGAAGAAAGTAAAAAAAAATGTTTCTTTGACTTTTGTGGGAATCTGGCAACACTGTTATTTGTCGTAACCCCCCATTTACCCCTCACAAACACAATGGCCATATACAGGGTATAAATACTTAGTATATTCACTTATCTCTATTGATACCAACCTTTGGAGGGGAGTCGTCCCCCATATGTTGAGGGGATCTAAAACACCAAACTTTGCCCCTCTGCCACTCCGCCGCGGGACCCCCGACATAGATGAAATGCACATAGTTGGAAAGCGTCATTCTTCCTGAAGAGATTGACACCTAAATCATCCAATCATCCCTCTAGGTTAATTAGTAGCTGAGCTACTTAGGTTTAAAGTGCTCACTCAGCCCTTGAGTCGTTCGGCGTCTAAAGGTTCAAATTCTAATTTTTCTTGTAAAGTGCACCCCTAGGCCCGGGCCTAGTGGCTTATGCATAAATCCGACCCTGCTCACAACTTGAGCACGTTTGATCCCTATTAAGATAATCGACCTATTAAGATTTAATTTGTATATCGTGGTATACAAATAACCACGATAACACGCCCATAAATTTACGTCATTACTATTATCTTTCTCCTAAATCCCTTCTTATCTAAGAAAAATCAATTCCAAAAGAACAAATCAATATTTGCATAAATTTTACAAGTAAATTGTCTCTTGTATACATTTTGTACACTTACTGTGCAGTTAAATACAGTTAATGTAGAGAAGATTATTTTCGAAAACACCGAATGTGCTCCCACGGAATTCCCGGATGTTTGGCTGCGTCGGGCTTGATGTCTGGTGTCATATGTCCGATTCTTTAGTTAAATAATAGTTTTTTCTAAAACAAATTCTATGACATAAGGACGAAAGTAGCTTAGGATATCTAGAAGTCCCGCCCGATGGCCCTGCGGGTCCAGGTATTTTACATTCATGTATGCACATTAAACGAGCCCGGCTCCCGATCTCACCCGACTTATTTCAATTTGTGTTAAAGTACTCCTGTTGGGAATGTGAACCCACGAATCAAGTAGGAAATTAGTATAGACAGAAAAATAAAGGTAGTGAAATCGGTATAGGACAATCTCCAGCATGAACAATGATTTCAAAATTATTAATTTTTTTTTTTTTTTAGAAACAATTCGACGCTCCGTACTCTGTAAAGGCTAACAGAAGACAATGATAAATTATTTAGATCTCAAAGGGTACTGTAACTGCGCACTAATATATACGTACTTTACTACGCTACACTGTACAAAATGTCATAATAATGAGCTTTAATTTATCCAGTGAAATATACGAAAATGGACATCCGTCTTTTATAGAACGCGATTCAATTGTTTTCTGTATATTTTGACCTGTTGTGAGTAAACATTTTGTTCCAAATCGTTTTCTTTCAGAAACATTTCCATTTTTTTTGCTACGGGGGTCTATCCTGCACCTGATCGATGTAGTCACTGACGTAATCCAGTATTCCTTGTAGGTTACTGTGCTACGCAGCGTTGAACTCTATCTAGTACAGTTGCACTTGTGTTACAACGTGTTCGTCCCGCTTTTATCTTAGAAATTAGGACGATTGTGCACCAGAAATAAATTCCGACTCCACATTCTACAGCAGAGGTCTCCAACCTACGGCACGCGTAGCGGTTTCGGCCGGCTCCAAAACGAATTCCAAAATTATAAATACAATCTGCAAGAGGTTAAAGTACTTTCATTAGTATAGTAATTTTGGGTTGATACTTTATAATGTGGCCCTAGTATTCGTCCTCAATACGTATTCGTCCGAGAAGTTTAAAAAAAACACAGAAATATGAAGTTAATCCAGTGGGAATTACAAATGTGCTAAAACACAGTGTTTTCAGAAGGGTCTAAAAACCGCAATGGATACAGAATAGTTGAGAAAGCTATTTAATTTTTACAAAATGTATATAATCAAAACCATTAACGAGGTAACGTAGTATTTTAGAACACTATTATCTCTTTCTTATCTACCTTCTCTCGGACATTGACAAAAGAAATTAACAAATAAAAAAACGACTTTGTATTAGACTTGTGCATTCCACTGCGAGGCGATAGCCTAAAAATCTGATACAATTGCAGATCGTAAAAAAAAACTGCATATAGGAAAACTAATCCCTTCAAAGCGTTTACAGAAATTGCAAAAAAAGGAGCATGCATATCCACTTTATGGAGGGCTTAAACATTTCTCCATACTGTCCTACAAAACGGGTCCACAGAGATTGCAACACAGATTCCTGCACACACACACACACACACACACACACACATATAAATATATATATATATATATATATATATATATATATATATATATATATATAAGTTCTTGTTTATTTATTTATTCCAGCGGCAGGTGCAACCGTAGAAAATCCCTGGAGGCAATATGCATAGTGTTTGCTCGGAAAGCGGTATTGATTTTCACCATGTGCTTATTACCTACCGTCCACATTTTCCCCTACCTTTTTTTTCCATCATCCTTTCCGAGTTCACCCTATTGGAGGTTGTGTTTGTTTTGGTGAATCAGAAAATGTGAAACACTGGTGTTCTCTGTGTTCGTATGCAATGTGAGTGTGTTGTAGCAGCATATTATATAGGTAACTTCAACTCTCCGAATAGGTAACCCCCCAACTTTTCCCTCGCACCAAGCGCCTTTATTTTCATTTGCATTTAAATAGCAGAGAAAAAAATTAACTGTTTTCCTGCTTCATACTAATAACAGCGGTAGGTAAAAACCACAGACAAGTAACCTGCAATCGAAAACACGTACACATTTCTCTCTGGCTTCGGAAATGTTTCTTGCTTCAACGACAGATGACTCTGAGGTCATAAACTTGTTTTCATAAACATTCTAATAAATACCGGCTTATGATTGGTTCGCACTGTCAAATTTCAGCTAAAAGAAAATGATAAACCAATCACAAACCAAGATCTTTTAAAAGAAAAGCGATTAAGTTCAGAGACATCTCTGAAACCGTTGAGGAAATTAATGTTGCAAATTTTCGTTGAAATCTTCCTTTGTGGTATTCTTTAATTTCACTTGAGTGCGCTGTGATCGTATCTGCGCTATGTTTATTGTTTTTTGTTTTTTTTTTGGAAACTTTGATTTATTACTTACTGTCACCAATAAAACAACATATAAAATTATTCTTAAATTCTTCGAGAAAATGAATATCTATATACATTTACCGTACAAAAAATACGGAATAGAACGGAGGTTGCAAACCATGTTATTTTGTTTATTCTATAACCATGTATCATAACTTTGTCATAAAACGTAGAAGACTGTTTGGTCTGATAAACAAAAATCCTGAAGTTTTGAGTAAGCTAGAACCGAGTTTAAAATAAACGAACCGTTGTTGGACTAAAAAGAATGAACTGCAAATAGGGTTGACAACTGTGAACCTTTTAAATACCGGACATTACGTTTTTTTCAATTTGGAAACCGGACATGCAAAACACTAAGAATAATTACTGCAATTAATTCATTATTATTGTATCTCAAACACAACTTGAGTAAGGCGGTATACGAAATTCAACGACTCATTCAGTGTTGTCTGTGAAAAGGAATGGTAAAGGGTTTGAAATGAATTCATTTATTGCTTTTAAGTATTTAGGCTCAGGCTTTAATAGGCTAGGGGAGAGGATGGGAAAGGTAGTGGCTAGGGCTATACTTAAGGTGTCATTCCTGACGAAACTGAAGGAAAGCCTGGAAAACCTCCGTCAGGATGGTCGTCCGTGAGTTTCGAATCCTCGTGCTTACTCATTGCTGATGGAAAGTCCGCGATGTTACCACCTGGACTACGAGGGCTGGTTACGGTAA
>JAGDQP010061052.1:0-12104 GCA_022664845.1 Lepisma saccharinum
TGTTTAGGACGTTTAGTTATGCAGATATTGTATTTTGAAGAATTCACTCAATAGTGTGTAAAAGATATGACGCAAAACAAAACCAAAGATCGAAAAGTATAGACAAGATTTAATTTTTTCTCGAAGGTTCTGCCGGATTCAACGGAACACAAAGAATGAGTATTTTGATAATTTTAATTTTTAGTCCAAAGTGTTTATCTGAAGGGAGCGTTAATAGAACACTGAAACTGTTACCCTTACTATGTGAGTTTCGCAATAAAGTGCAGTGTATAAAGTTTGAGAGCAGTATTTTTAAACTTAATTTATAGATTTTATTTATTAATTTTTACAATCTTAGAGAAGTTTCATCAGCTTTAATTATCATATTCCTCATTTTCTCCCATTTTCCTTTTCAGGCTCCTTTACCTTGCTCAGAGAGGCAATTACAAGCGGTCTCCTTCAGAATGAGCCTTTTAATTGTCTTCCTCCCAGACTTGAAGCCAACCTTCTCATCAACGTAGGATTAACCATTAAACAAGATAAGCACAAACTTAGGGAATCATGGTAAACGGCATACACCACATCATATTTGCTATATTAGATTTGTTTAGAATACTTCGATAAAACTTTGCAGTCTAAAAAATCTAGTGCAAAAACACTTTCTAAACGGGAACTTATTTATTAACTTTCATCCTTTGATCCATATAAAGAGTACGCTAATTAAATAACCAGAGTGTGTGCGTTATGCATTGAGTGTTCTTGTACCTATTCTGGAAGGATCGATAAACGTTTAAGACATCAGTCACTGTGAAAATATAGTATTGAAAATGAAAGAGTCGTGCTATGGAACAGCGGATGCATTTTGAATAAACAGCGCCGAGAGCTGTGTTAGGAATAACGGTGTTCTTAGTTTAATTACGAAAATAAAGTAAAACCGGCGTTTGACATATGTCACTGCAAGAGCCTGATGACAGATGCAATACTTTGTAAGATACTCGTACTAATTGAATTTACAAGGCTATTGATGGTAAACTATAGTGCTATTCACTTGTAATCGGCATTCTTTAACCTTGCAGATTGTGTCCCATATATACTACAGCACTAGATTCTGGGAGAGAATGGTTAATTAGAAACCGTTTCAACAACAACTGTCCATACTAGCCGTATTATTTTAATCAATTTTTATTTGCATAACTGTTATGCAATTCGTAATGATCTTGTTAAGAGGCATGTTGTACAACATGTAATGATATTACATTTATATCTATATATTTATAAGTAAATAAGGAAAACATCTTAGTTTGCTCACGTCTTAGTGATTGGACGTCTAAAGAAACAGCATTCAAATCTCACTTCAGGCTTGTAACTCCTTTTCGTGAAACCTCAAAAGTGGTTGTTTTTTTTACATACTTTTCTTTAATTCACAATAGTTCATCGTGTTCTCAAATCGTGCAACGTTAATTTATATCATTTCCCGACGTCATACAACGATGAAATTTTGCACAGCGACGGAAGTCAGATAACAATGCAATATTCCATTGTTACTTTCATATAGTCTACATATTTATATATTTTAAAAGCATATTTTATTTTAGTAAAAATGTCTTTATCCTAAAATAAATACTACCCCGCAACGATGTTGCGTTTGACTGGTTATAGAACATTTTAGGATTTTGGTGACAAGATCTGCTATAGAAAAAGTATGCGAACAGCAAAATAACTTGAAAAAATAATAAAACAATTAAAAACATACTTTCCTTAAACAATTCGTACCGTACTAAAAAGTAAAAAAATAATAATTTTGTTTCTGCATGACTAAAAGGAAAAGTACGGGGAGCGCCGATTCAAGAATTTATAAACTTACTGTATATTAGAGCGCGCCTCATGCTTTTTAGTCATGCATAAACAAAATTATTTTTTATAATTTTTAGTACGAGTTGTTGAAGAAAAATATGCCTTTAAAAAAAATTTATTATTAGCCAAGTTACTTGAAATTTCTTGGTTTCTATAGCTGGCTAACTTTCTCCAGAAATTTATCCGAAAATTTTTAACAGTGTATTGAATCACAAAATAGAAGACTTTTATTATAAATAAATGGAAATACAAGGGTAGATTGTATTAGTTTATGGAATTTCAGTTGTATTCTTCAACTTAGCATGAGCTGTTTTGTTTCGTTTTCAGCGGTATCTAAGTGAGTCCCCCGAAAAGTCCAGAAAGCCTAGTAGCCAAAGAGTATGTGTGTGTGTGTGTTACATAGCGTATTGAAATTATGTTTATCTAGAAACTAAGGGGGGGGGGACAACTGTGATTTTCTTTAGTTACTTTTTTTTCTCTTGTTTTGCGTTTTCGTTTTTTGAATTACTATATGGTCTATACGAGAGCACAAGTGAGAAGAATGGAATCTCAAGTGCATACTATCGAGCAAGCTCCGGTCAATGAGCTTGACCTAACCGTCGGAACCGGGAACGAAACCCTGGGCGATAGCAATTTAGAGAAAAATAGTTCTTCAGACGTGCCTGAAGTATTTGAAAATTCAGAAGCAACAGCTAGCATTGAAAACGCCAATAGGGAAACTGAACACACTCTTTCTGCTATGAATGACGTTACACGTCCACACAGTGACACAGTTTCTGTAGCTACAGAACTGAATGAAGGTCAGCCAGAAGAAGTTACTGACCAAGACAAAGAATCTGACACTGGTCTGTTTAGCGCAGAAAGAATGTCTCCACCCGTAATACCTACTCCTGCAAGTCCTACCATTCAGTTTAGCCTGGAAATGTTCAAGTCGATTTTTAATGAACTGAAACAGGACTTGGCGAATTCAAATAGTAAATTGCAACAGGAGTTACAAGCATCGTTAGAAAGCTCTAACAGTCAATTAGAAAAATCAAACAGGGAATTAGCTAAAAAAATAGAACAGTCTAGCAAAATTGCAAGCGAGAAATTTGACAAGTTAAACGCAACTGTTACGCTCGTAAATGAAAAACTAAATAATGTAAGATCTGAATTGCAAGACCAGATAGCATCAACGAGCAACGATTTAATTAAGCGTATTGATTCTGACAACCAGCGCGTTCAAACACAACTGGTGAATCTAGGCACTCAAATCAATTCTCATGATGATTTGATAGTTAACGTTAACCGCGAAGTTGATAGAATAGATCAATCTGTTAGAAACTCAGGTGCCTTGTTACAGGAACAGTTTTCTAAACTTAGTGAGGAAGTCAAATCTGGTACGAATAAATTAAGTGAACTAGAATGTACCGTATCTCACGTTGAAAAGCAAGTTGACACCATGTCTGATAACATCACAGGGCGAGTTGATGCGATAAATCGTGAAATGTCACAGCTGGTGTCAGGGCAAGAGGCACTTACTACAGATATCGAAACAGTACAGGCTACATTGGGTGAAAGAATTGCGAATCTCACGGATGACGTCACCCGGAAATTCCACCGTTTGGAGCAGGCAACTAAATTAGACATTGACGCACTTAGGAGGGAAAAGCAAAGTACTGTAATGCCCGTGAATAATCTCTCAGTTACTAACACTGGAGAAAATTCAAGGACGCTCAGCGGAGTGAGCTTGCATTCTTCTTTGGGAGCACCTCACACACCGCCGGCTGTTACACTACCTGCCTCACCCCCCATTGTAGGACAAGGCGCTGTGCATGACGTCAGTCACCCCGATGACACACCCACAGTTACTCAGCTGGCCCCAACGAACGCTGGACCTAGTACCAGCGACGGAGCCAAGCAGCTGGCCAATGCTATGACGTCATTCTTGCACAGAGATCTGAAGCTACCGCTTTACAATGGAAATGAGGATGAGACAGGGACTCACAATTTTCTTGTGGACCTTGATAATTACTTTGAGT
Organism: Lepisma saccharinum; assembly: GCA_022664845.1. Taxonomy (NCBI): domain Eukaryota; kingdom Metazoa; phylum Arthropoda; class Insecta; order Zygentoma; family Lepismatidae; genus Lepisma; species Lepisma saccharinum. The sequence continues at coordinate 3,855 of JAGDQP010061052.1, forward strand.
TAACCGGTGTCACTAAGGAGTATCGTATAAGTTTCATTAGCAGAGCATTGCGAGGCATTGCTCTTCAGTGGTACAAAGTTATGCAAAGCAAGATAAATTCTTATGACAACTTTGTAACTGAATTCAAGAATACTTATTTGAGCTCTGACCGATTAGCATCACTTAGGGCAACACTTCTAATGAGTCAATTTGACCCAAGGGTGTATAGGTCACCGAGTGAGTACCTGCTTACTCAATTGCAAAGGAATTCGATACTGGACCCCCCTCTAACTGACCAGAGTCTGTTGAAATTACTTCCCAGACAACTACCACAGTACATCCGTAGATGCTTGATCGCTGCAAAACCACAGACGATATCGGAACTGCTTGCTGTGGTTAGTGAGTTACAGCTGACTCAGAAGGAGAAAGAAAACATCCAAGCAAAAAGATCACTGAACATGCTGGATGTAATGCCTGAAACTGATGGCAATCAAGGGGGGGGGTTCAAGAAAAAGCATACGAACCGGAACAAGAAGAGACCGTATTTCAGACAAAACCGCGATCGAGATACGCCGCGGGAACCTAACCCAGAACCCCAAAACAGAAATAATACTTCCTACACTGGAAATCGCGGGAACAGGGTTGGCAACACTGCTCCCAGTTCGAATCGAGGTATTCGTGGTAACAGCAGAGGAAGTAATACTAGACCGCCTCCACGGTCAAGGAGGAATTATGACACTGATGAACAGATTCGGTTGTTAGAGACTTACGAAACACAAGAGGAAGTATTTGTAGGTCAAGGTTCTTCGAATCAAAACAATCAGAATAATCGTGGGAGTGTGACTCGAAACTGAAATGTGTCGGCGCACGTTCCACACTCTGAGGGTGAGAGACCTCAGAATACCAGTTATTCTAAACACCTAGAGCAAGAGTCGGAATGTGTGCTGGAAATATGTGGCAACACTGCTGACGATAGAGAAACATCAGTTAAGCAGCTTACAAATACGGAAGAAGATTGTGACAAATGTAACGTAATCAAAAATACAAATTATTTTTCGAACTTTGTGGATAAAAATATAAATTCTTTTGAAACAGGCAATCAGCTGTCACTTTTGATGAGAAATGGAGACTTGGTACCTTTAAATAGAGATAAATTCAGTGAAGCCAATGCAATCTTTGATAATTTATTAGATACTAAGGATGATGTCGTAGTACGAAATAATGTTACTAAGTTACCAGAAATAGATGTTACTATTTATGCACACCAAGTACCAGCTCTTTTAGACACTGGCTCAACATGCTCAGCTATGTCTAGTGAATTGTGGGATAAAATAAAAGAAAGGCAACCACCACCAGCATTTTTAAAAGCAACCAATATGAAAGTAACCTCAGCATTTGGAAGGAAAGTCGCAAAAATCATTGGGCAAACTTTGTTAGAGATTTCGATAAAAGGAGAAAAGTTTGAAACACTGGGGATAATTATTGAGGGCTTAAACAAACATTTGATTTTAGGATCGCAGTTCTTTTTTGAATCAGCATCAATCTTAGATTATAGTAGATGTGTATTTACATTGAAACGTCCGGTACAGGTTGAAACCAGTTTTCGTGAAATAGACATTCATGAAGAAGATCTTTTGTTGCGGACATTGAGGGAAGTAGATGACATAGAAATGTTCAATGAAGTAGGTCATAGGTACTCGAATACACAATCGGATGAGATAACAGCGAGTGCTCCGGAAGCAGAGGTATGTATGGTGACGGACCGACCCAAGGGAAGCAGTCCACCCACAGAGTCGGAGTCAATGGACTTCCCGACCCCTGCAGAGCTTGCTAGAACTGTATTCTCTCCAGTAGAGTGGGAAAAAGTAATGACCTGTGCAACTGAGAATGATATTGTCAATCACGTAGAAAATAATACCGAGCTATCAGATGTACAAAAATCTGAGCTAAAATCTTTGTTATTAAAACATCGTAGTATTTTTGATGATAGACCAGGATGCATTACTAATTATGAACACCAAATTATTATAACAGATCCGAAGCCCATCCACAGTAAAATGTTTCCATTTGCCCACTGTTATCAGAATCAAGTACGGAATGAAATTAATAGGTTTTTAGCTTGGAAAATAATTAAGAAAAGTGCTACAGCGTACAGTAATCCCTTAGTTGTAGTACCCAAACGGAACGGTACTGTACGCTTGTGTCTGGACGGTAGGTTACTATCTAAAGTTTCTCTAGGTGAGACTGACCAACCAATACCACCTATTGATGTACTGTTGGAACAAAGTGACAAAAAGATATTTAGTTCTTTCGATATAGTGGATTTTTTTCTACACGTGCGTGTACGAGAAGAAGACCAAAGATATCTTGGTTTCATTTTTGAAGGAATATCGTATACATTTGTTCGTCTTCCTTTTGGTACAAAAACATCTTTGTCATCGTGTATACGAGCTTTAGATAAAGTACTTGGTGACGAAGTGAAAAGCTTTTGTAAAACTTATGTTGATGATCTGTGCGTTGCATCAACGAGCTTTTCAGAACATATGCAGCACCTAGACAAAGTCTTTACCCAACTTAAACAGGGAGGTGTTACATTAAGATTAAAAAAATCAGTTTTTGCTAGACAGAGAATCAAACTACTTGGTTATGAGCTCTCTAATGAAGGCATAGGGAAAGACAAGGACAAGTTCGAAAAAGTAGTAAAATTTAGGCCACCAAAAACAGTGAAAGAAACTAGGCAGTTAATTGGATTTTTGTCATATTATAGGATTTTCAGTAACCGATATTCTGAGGTACTCTATCCAATTTTTCAATTACTCAAAAAAGACACTAAGTTTCGATGGCTTCCTATTCATGATGATGCACTGAAAAAGATTCAGGAAATATTTCAAGAAGACGTAGTCTTGAAGAAGCCACTTCCAGGTCGAGAACTAATACTTGAAGTTGATGCCTCTGACAAAAGCTGCAGTTGCATGCTGTATCAAATTGATGATAATGGAGATGATAGAATCATTGGACTACACTCCAAGGTCTTCAACAGTGCTCAACTATCTTACAGTATCACTGAGAAGGAAATGTACGCATTAGTGGAAGGGGTAGCGAAATATAAGCACTATCTTGTTGGGACCAAATTTAGAGTTAGGTCGGACCACCAAGCTCTCAAATTCATATTACACTGTCGAATGACAAACCAGCGTATTGCAAGATGGGTAATTGCACTGGCAAACCTGGACTTTGAATTTGAATTTGTAAGGTCACAAGATAATAAAGCTGATTTTCACTCGAGATACCCTCCGAATGTACATACAGAAGTAAACATTGACAGTAAACCAGTGGTACGAGAAACTTTAATGGCACTGCTTGAAGATGTACCTTGTGAGCTCCGCAAGCTCATTGCAATGTTGCCAGAGTTACAAACATCAGACTCATTCTATGGTCCACTGAAGAAGGCTGTTGCGAAAGGAGAAACGTCAGCAAAAGTAAAAAGTAAGCATCATGCTTACGTTTTGCTTAATGGACGTCTATGTAAGCAGGACAAAGATGGCGCGCGGATATGCATTCCCGAAGTGATGGTAAAGCAGCTGTTGAACTTCCATCACGACGAAAGTGGACATCTGTCGGCGTCCAAACTAGTCCCTCAGCTATCTGAGACCTATGTGTGGCCTAAATTTAGAAGCATTTTGAGAAAATATTGCGGTTCGTGTCTCATATGTCAGAAGGCATCACCACCACACATGTATATGAGTGGGCCCTTGAATCCAGTTGTCCCGGACAGGGCGGGAAAGATGATTGCTGCAGATTTCTGTGGGCCCCTAGTGAAAGGAATCGGTGCAGTGAATTTTATTTTCGTGATTGTGGACCTTTTTTCTAAGTTAGTAGGCCTTTACGCCTGTAGAAAGGCAACCACTATAACAGCACTGCAAAAATTAAAAGAATTCCTAAAACTCAGCCCCAACGCTGAAATCATCTTGACAGACAGAGGCTCACAGTTTACCAGTGAGGCATGGAAGAAGGAAATAGATGCACTCGGATTGAAACACGTCATGTCCACAGCATATTTTCCTCAGGCCGAACCAGCTGAAACTGTAGTCAAGAGCACAGTGAGGATGTTGAGAAAATATTGTCATAGCAATCAGCGTACATGGCCTCGTCACCTTAGCAAGGTCGAGAGATGTTTGAATGCAGCAAAACATCTCAGCACAGGACTCTCAGCATACGAGGTACACCTAGGAGTAACGTCTACCGCTGAGATTGCAAAAATATTCAACATTCCGGAAATTGAAAGACCAGTGAATCAGAAATACTTCATGGAGCTAGCACACAAGAACCTGACTCGAAATGCTGCTAAAAGGAAGAAATACTTTGACGCTACGCACAAGACAGTACAGTATGATGTAAAACAGCAGGTTCTGGTTCGTGTGTTTCCAAAATCTGATTCACTGGCAGGAGTATCAAAGAAGCTTCTTATGATGTACTCTGGGCCATGGGAGATACTCTCGAAAAATACAAAGAATGTGTATGTTCTTGGAGATCCCCTCACACAGGTACCCGTAATGAAAAGGAATGCCTACCTTTTAAAACTGTTCAGGAGGAGAGAACAGTAAAAGACTGCCTACCTAAGAAACACAGGTCCTGAGTGTCATTCATAGCAAGTAGGAATAACTTGCAATGTGTATCATACGTGTATTTTTTTTAGTGAAATGTATTGTCTTTTTTTTTAATTGTTGTAGTTTATCATATGTTTCATGTGTTATGATGTAATTATGCAAGTGTGTTATATTACTGTTGTTTGAATTATGTAGTGTTATATTTTCTGTGTATTGCCTCAATGTACGAGGGTTATCCAGTATTCAAATTCATTTTAAAAATATATATATATATATTTAATTTCATGTATTGATTGGTACTTTCATGTTTTTTTTTATTATGTATAGAGTATGAAATGTGTAAGTGTCCGATAAGCTTAGAAAGCTTGGCTTACCACCTATTCTAAGACATATCGAACAGGGGGGAAATGTAAACTGCACGCCCATCATACAGTGATTTGCATACATGCATATAATTTGCATGTCATTGTCTTTACTTTCATAGGCAAATCACCCAGATTTTCAAATCTGGATTTTTTATTATTTTTTTTTAGTAGGTAAGAACTTATTTGCAATCATTATTAATATTTTAATATGATATATTATTAGTGGAAAGAGAGAAATATGAAATTTCGCTTCGACAATTTGAAACTCCAGGAGAAGAGATGTTGGAGTCACAGGACAAGTGTCGCCAGTCCTGATAACCTACTGAGAGTTGCAATCCTAGAATATTTAAGAAACCTCTTAAATTTTGACAATGAGACAAAGTCAAGACTAAGTCCACAGTCCTAATGGAAACCAGAGGAATAACTACAGATTTGGTACTACTGCTGCAAAAAGAGAGAGAGGGCCTATGTTCGTTCTTTGTTTCGGTTCATGGCAAGGATATGCTAGAATCAGAGAACAATAGGGTGCGAAGTTTTCAGTTTCTTACCGATTCTCACACCTTGCACCTCTTTCCCCGCATCCCCACGTATCAGAGAAAACGAGCCTCTCGCCAGCCATAGTTTGCTGTGTGGCGGAGGGATACATTTTTGTGGTATTTTTCTATGTTGTTATATTTAGTTATGTTATGGCTACTTTAGGTTTCCTAGACTGCCGAATTTCATGTGTTATATATTTCTTTGTGTCGTGATACCCCTAGATGATGCGTGATCAGATAAGATCCAATTAGAAAATCTTGCACTATTTTGGATCACTCCAAAGCCTGTCGTCAGCACCACAAGGAATGAGAACGCACTGTTCCTACACAAGAAAGGGAATACCATCACGATAATTCATCTTTCTGCTTTTTTCTCTATGTGTCATCTCCCCGCACTTATGTATATTTATTCTTGTGTATATATAATCATATATTTGTCATATAGTGTTAGTGTATTTATGTGTTTTTGGTATATAACAGCCTTTTGAAAGTCAATCCACTCTGAGTTGTTTACCTTTTTATTGTAGCAGACTCTGCTTAGTAGTTTTTGCTTTCTGCCACCATGAGGCAGCACCCTGCAGGCACCCAACTCCTGATAGCAGACTTCATTTAAGTTTGTTTGTTTATGTTTGTTTTCGTTACATATATTGATAATTAAGGGGTGTCATGTAGATATATTATAGTGTATTTAATCAGTGGAGTATAGGCTTTCTATCGAGCTCTATATTATGCGGGGATGGCACATATTATCTATGTATTTTTTATGTTTTAGTGTGTTGTGTTGCTCACAACACATCCTATGTCACAATTAATGAGGTCACCGTGCATAAGCATGGAACCAGCTAGAAAGCGAGTCTAACATTTTTCACCGCGGTGTTCGAGGATATTACCGAAAAGGCTGAGACACAAGAGGAGTTGAAATTTTGATACGAGACTGTGAACACGTGAGGCAACCCGTAGCTCAGTTCACACTGATAGTTTAAGTTTTTATCAGTACGCGAGTGTCATAGTCGCGGTACTTTGTATCTGTGAGTGTTTCAACAGAACTTAACTATGTGGTGTCATCGGTAACCACAAAGAACAGTCATCCCAATGATTGAGTCATAACAGGTGACCATACTTCAATCTTCGTTGATCTGTTTTGTTTACTTCTGTAAGGTCAGAGTAAACAAGGGTGAAATGTGTCACGGACTTTATCATTTTTTATCAAGTAAATAGACATATATAGACCAACGTCTCCAATAATATCCAGAGAACAGTAATGTGCAGCGTGGAGTGACGAGAAACAATTCGTATACATACAGATATATGTTTTTTTTTATATATATATTTCGTCATTACACATAAAATTATCATATAAATATAACAGACAGTTATAATATAAATCAGGTGATGTAGGTGAATAAAAAAAGTGAATTTTACAAATCACTCCACACGTATTTACCTTGAAGACATTTGAATGGCAGAGACAGATAGAAACTAATGTTAATACATTTTACATCACACTTCTTCAGACATCACCTAGCTCCTTGGTTGTGAAGTGCAAAATTAGCCCCCATCCAGTGTGTAATGAGTTTCAACGCCCAATATCCACCGATGGAGTTTCTTCGAGGTTAACGAACGCAACGATAAACACTGAACTGTTCAAGGAACTTTTGTATTGGACTTTCCCAATATCAAATCATCATTTCGAAAAGTGTGCGGAACCATTAACATAATATAAATTTGGCCAAAACACTTAGAAAGAACTATTAAGAATAAAATCGATTTTTTTTTTTATCTTGGTCGTGTGTTTAGAGCAAAGTGATGTGTGTTTGTTATCAATATGTGTTGTGAAACCATCTTCTACCCTTTTACCTCCGTATAAGGAATAAACACCCGTATCTAATTGAATTTCTCAGCTGTTTTCTATTGGATTATCCTGAAGTATTCCCATGTGTAGCCGAGTGGTAAGTACACAGACTTGTGATAAAGTTTACAGTGTGTTCCTTTTCAGGTGGTTGCTGAGAGATACAGCGGAGGAGGGGTCATACAATAGTGCAGGACCGGTATATTAAATGTCAGTTGAAGAATACAATGTGAGAGTCTTTCTTTTTGGCTTGTATGCGAAATTATTGCTTTACCGATCAAATATTTACGTGCTCTTACTTATTCACATAATGCTGTTTTGGATAGTTAATCCCTTTAAATCTATCACTTGTCAGTTGTCAATAAGGATTGAGGCTCTAACGATGAGCGGTATCCAATCACTCAGTTCCCCTACAACTTCATCTTTACAACTCTTTTGACCTTCCAAGGAAAGTACGCATTACAACTTCACAGTACCACAGTATGCAGTGCGATATAATTTGTTTGGCATTAATATTCAATAGCAATGTATTTATTCTGTACCTCTTCCCCCTCTCTGTTTTAGTGTACTGATATTTCTTCTTAATCAATTAATCTTGTTTTTGTTAATAGGAATTCAACAACAAGAACAGTATTTTGTGTACATCGACAAACATAAGAATTAAGAAAAAGTTGGTTACATATTTAGTAGGCAGTAGGAGTATAGTGTTATATAGAGTCGAATCGTGCACTCTTCGAAATAATGATGGGAGAAAATTGAAAGGTTCGAAATGTGGACACAGAGGAGAATCGAAAAAAAAAATCAGCAGTGAGGAAGTGTTAAAAGGGAATAGTACTAGTAGGTGGACACTGATGAGAGGAAAGAGACTGTTTAGGACGTTTAGTTATGCAGATATTGTATTTTGAAGAATTCAC
>JAGDQP010061053.1:647-12104 GCA_022664845.1 Lepisma saccharinum
TAGGTTCTTGTTTCTGTGTCAGTTCTTGTATATGTTAATATCAACTTACATTCAATAATTCTTTTGTATTCGTTACCTTTCTATAATTTATCAACTCTTTCGGAAGCTTTTCTATGCAAATTCAGTCAAATTACATTTTATTATGCAAAATCAGTGTTTATATTTCTACATATCTCAATACCAATTTATATTCAATGATTCTTTTCGTGTTCGTTTTCTTTCTATAATTTACTAAGGTCTTTGGAAGCTTATCAGCACAAGTTTAGTCAAATTACATTTTAATACGCAAAATCTGTGTTTATAATTCTTTCAATCAAGCATCAACCCTAACTAAAATTGTATCAAACAATGTTACTGCCAATACAATGTTCCTAGATCTTCTTAATATTCACAAGTACTTGAAATATCTTACATTCATGTCTCATTGTCATCATTACCAATAAGCATTTCATGTTTTCTTTTTAAAATATTAATTTATGTTCTTTATATTGCAATATAAAAGACTTCTCTTTTTACCCTCTGAATCTTCTTTCTCATTTCTTTTTTTCATTAACAAAATTAATTTCTTTGCGCCTGTAGGTATCTCGTTGAAGCCAACCCCACTGTTATTTTTTTTTTCAGCCAAAAAAAAAAAGGCAAATGCCCTGTGGCATTCCGGAGTACAAATGTGTGTTCCTAGCCGGGGAAAGGGGTAAAACGCAAGAGTTAAGCTCAATTTTATTTTCTAATTAGCGAGCTGTCAAAACCGGGAGTAAATTTGTGAAAAACAAGAATGATTAATGATCATGGAGTACATTTGTCGGGTAACAGTCTGAGTCTCATGCAACAAACACGTGTTTAATAATTAAAATATGCAAATGTGGAGTAGCAGGCTGTTGTGTTACTACTGTTTTCGCAAATCTGGAAAGATAAAATATATACTGTTTTTTTTTATTATAAGTTATTTAAAATTAAAACAATTTGTTAATATATTCCCTGATTACACACTTCAATTTGAAATATCGGTAGAAATAATTAGACAAATCATGTAGTTCATTCAATTACTAATAGAGGGCAGTGATTATCATTAGTAAATTAGATGTTTTCTAACTTCTTGAAAAAGTATCTCATTTGACATTTATTTATAACAGTTGGGGTTTACGGAACGGTAATTGAGTTACATTATTTAAAGAAATATGGTAATTTATTTTTAAAACAATTGAACCTCACCTACGTCGTTACTAATTATGTCTTCATTAAATTTATCAAGTATTTAATTTGTTAGCAAAGCCTAGAATTAAAAATTCCCCTTGGGTTACAAAATAATTCCCTTGCGGGGGGAAAATAAGGGAACTTAACAACTTGCTGGGATTTTTGAACTTAGAATTTCTTCGACGCAAAATTTAATTTTATTGTATATTACCCTTGTTTGGCTATATATCAGGACAATATTTTTCACACAAATACGTTACGCAATTCTGCTTATCACTGCAAGTCAGTGAATTTATACGACGCTTCAATATATTTATTTTTGAGAGAAGAAATGTCAGCTATAGACATGCGACAATCTTTTTGTCCATAGCTGTACAAGCGTTAAAGCTGTAATGCTTGTTCCTTATTTTTTGCAAAAAATTAACAGGACAAATGATTAGACAGAAGAATAATTTGCTTTCTATGATACCATAGTTGAGAAAATGCTATGGAATAGTTATCATAGTCCGCATATTTAATTATACACGGATGACATATCATTTGTGATCAACGTAAGTGGCTGCTGGATACAAAACAAATGTACAAATATGTGCAGAACTATAAAGCGTTTGCAAAGGCACGTTTCAAGTTTAAAACTATCGTGACAGCGCAAGTATTCTTGATGATTTTTCCAGTCATAATTATAAGTGATCTTTCGAACTATCTGCAAAGTAGTTCGCTGATCTATGTCAGTCATATCGAACAGTAGTTAACATTAACGAAACTTCAAACGTATCGCACTGCCTACAAATTTGTTCAAGAGGTTCCTGAGAAATTTACAGAGTAGGATAAGATTCAGACTTTGATGAATTTATTTCTATAATGTTTGCGCTAACAAGGACACGAAAGAAGATGATTCTGTTAGGGCGACTATGAAGATAACTTCTCTTCCTTTGAAACTGTGCAACTGCATACATTAATATTTGCACAGGCTTGCCACTGGCATATAAGTTTGTACTAACGTTGTCATTTACACAGATGTCACGTAAACGATGTTTCTTGAAACTTTTTTTAAAGAAGAAAAACAAAACAATAGAGAATTTCGCTGACACACGTACATTTTCAAACATTAATGCTCATGACCTTGAAATATAGAGTTAGTGGCTTCCAAAAGTAATGGGTTGAAAATCAAACGGAAGCTCTAGTATAGAGTGAGTATTTTTAATTGTCTTTATGTGTTATGGTATTGGTTTAGAAACAAATGTCTCCGTTTTCTATTACGAATCCACATAATTTTTGAAACCTTATATAGTGACCATAAAACTTATGGTACCGATGAGGATGCACCCACAAGTGAGCCATCCGGGCCGTTGTGGCAAGCCTATTTATTTATTTATTTAGGAAGAATACAACGGGCGTATGCCCAGTTATGGTATTCTGTAAAAAGTAAATTACAATTATTATTTTTTTCCATTACCAGGAATGCTTAGTAACATATAATCAGTCCCTACTCTCAATATTGTATTTGCCATTGTATATAAGCTCAAACATTGATCCCCATCGAAACGCCCTAGGAATCATCTCAAGACCTACGTGTAGATGTGTGCCTGATTTGAACGTGTATTATAGCAAATTATAGCTTTTACAGATTCAGTCAGTTATTCGTTTTGCAAATAATATGTACAAATATAATTAAAAGTTAATCGATTGTTCAAATTTCTTCGTCTATAATTGAGAAAAATTTGACAGCATAAAGGAGAAAAATAATAAAGATACGTATTATGTAATAATCGCTTAGAAAAGTGTTTATTTATGGTATTTCGGTATCTTTGGCTCAGGACGGGACTTTGGTAGAAGATGAGGAAGTATGGGCTATAGCCTTTCTTACCGTACTATCGCGGAATACAGCTGGTGAAACTAACTAAAGACGTGGAAACCAGTCGGGGTGGTTGTCCACGGCCTTAGAATTTGATTTTTTTTTTTATTTATAGCGTTCAAGCATATAAGACTTAGGTCGGGATAGGGGAGGGGAAGGGATGCGATCATGTATCCGCCAGAGTCAAAGTTAAAGGTACTATCAGCCTGGTGTGACAGACGAAAATGAAAATAGAACATCCAAAATCTTAAAGCAACAGCCTACCAGTGAACTGCAAGTTTCAAACCCTCGTTACCAAAAACCGATCCTATGGTCTCGACGTTACCATCTGGTCCAAAAGGGGCTGGTAATAATGATGCCGAAAAAAAGCAATCTACTTGTTTCTTCATAGATATACATGAAGTTTTGACGATACAAGGGTAGTTCAAATATTACGTAGGCAAAATGTTAGTCATTTTATGCCCTCCAGCCCCCATTGAAGGCAAATTAAACTTTTCCGCCTATCCTTCTTGAACCCCCTCGCCAAGAATGATTGTCTAATATTTGGAAAACCCCATAGATTGGCTTACGGCTACACGAAATAGTCATAACTAAATTTTATATTTAATTTAGATAAGCCATTTTGTTTTCCCAGCAATTTAAATTTTGTAAATTTTAATATTCACACTTTGTCAAATTACATTGTACAAAGTCATACATTGTGCGTTCAATTACATTACATTGTAGTATCATCAACTAGCTTATAGCTCGAAAACAAATACGACATATCTAACAAAATCTAAACCTAGATACACGGAACATGTTTTGCAATTGAACGCAGGGCTTCTCGCCCAGGTTTCGTTCTTGATTCATCTCCCGAGGCCAGCCAATCAATCCGTGGATTATCTGTAAGGTTGTGGGTAACAGGTTGATTTATAAATATAAAATAGCTTAATTAATACATTTGAATACAAGGGCGTGCTGGACATATTGAAGAACCACTTTTATTATTGCTTTATGTTAAATTGGTGGAAATAAGTACAACATATATTCAGCAATAAACAAGGCAACGTGCTGTATTGGAAGAACTACGGGCTGGGGGTAGTTGAGTAAAGCAGTAGTTTAGTCTACAAGCGCTGCGTTGCGTTGCTTAACGTATTCCATGTACATACCAATACTGTGTATATCTTTCGTGTGCAAATTGTGAAAGGCTTGTTGATAACTTAACAATTCGTTGTGTCTCTTGTTCAGTCGTAAGCAACCACAAATATTGTATTCCAATGTAAGTTTTCCTCAGCTACACTGTTCTGTTTCTACGTTGGCAGGAGAAGAAGGCCTAACTCAGTAGTGCTGACAAGAGTGTCATTGAGTATAAGGTTAATCTTCAGGTAGATCCACTCTCGATATCACCATACACTACACTTTAAGGGAGTGGGTTGACCCGGATTTAGAGAGATGAAAATGAATTTGCCCATTTGGGCAACCGGATAAGGGACACCATTTTTATATAAATTGGTTTGTATATTGAGGTCGGCTGGGGCTCAAGTCAAATAACTGTCAGACCCTCGGCTCTGGTGCAGTATTTCGTAGATCCTGGGTATTCATCTCTATCGTTTTGCCATAATTTTGTTCTAGGAGGCTTTCAACCATATAAATAATAACAACAATAATAATAATCCCATAACTATTATAGTGATTTGCCACGATTTTCAGTTCTGGTGGTGTAAAATAAAATCTAGGATCTGGTGAGTAGAATGTTAGGGTTTATATCGATTTTTTTATCATAAAAGAGATATTGCTGCAAGATGTGATGATCAAGAAATGGAGATTTTCCTAATGTTCTGACATATTCCCTGGACTTGGACCTCGGAGTATTATTCCTCTACAACTTTGCCCATCGTGTCAGCAGTCCTGTTTATTAAGAAGAAGAAGAAAGAAACGCATTTTATTTAGAAACGAATATCACTACAACACAATCGAGTATTTACAATGTATCTATTGCGCCTTTTCTCTGCTAGTGATTATATTATGTATTGTCGAATATCCACACCACAACAACCACCGCCCTCTTTAATTTTCGTCCCTTTGCTGGCAAAAGTAGAATATAAACAAACGGGGAAAGCTTGATCAAAGATTCATTCCTTGGCAGGATACATCAATCACCCTTTCCTTTCATGACCTTTCACGCCAATAGTGATATATTATAATTTGCTGAGTCAGATTCTAAATATTGATAAAAGGTTAGATTAATAAAACATTGTATTATTTCATGGCTAGATAGGATGTATAAAGTATATCAACAGTAGAAAAAAATCTACAGATGACTGATGTTTCAAACTGAGTGGATTTAGCCAAAAATTGACAGGCAGATCGTACAGTACGTTGTCATTTTTCAGGAGAGAAGGGCAAAGGCTTCGAGAGGACGAGGAAAGACAGAGATAGATTTAAAAAAGACAACATCTGTAACTCACTTATGCCCCTTCCTTCAAATATTGAGAGAGGGTCATTATCGCTAGTCCAACTCGACTGCATTGACAACTGTTATGATTTATTTTGCTGATGAAACACAGACAAAGAAATGAATAAACAGTTTATGACTGCTTTTGCATTGGTTTGGTTTGCTGTTGTCGCTAGGTTTGGTTAACTTTCGCGAAGTTTGAAGAGAAATATGAGTAAACCAAGTAGCTGCCACATTTCATCAGTCGCAGCAGGATAGCAATTTAGCCAAAGCACAAGTAGCACTTAGCAGTGCAATAAAATAACTGCTGCGCTATATTTTTCCCCATTTCACCTGTCAAGAAATCACAAGTCGAAATGATCATGAATAAGATGAGTTACCCATCCTGTGGGTGACGACGATAAACGTAATCACCGACATCCAACTAGGGAATGTGAGTCTCTCTTATCGATAATAAATTAACAAAACTATCCTTGAATGTATGTAATCATTACTAGTGATCAGTGTCCAAAACGGCATTTGTCCCATATTCTGTTTTAATATAGCATGTCTCTTGAATGGGGCACACTAAAGTATGATCCGTTTTGCTGTAACAATCAGTTAAATCCAATTTCAAATCATCTCATCCTTGAAAGGCGCTTGGCTGCTTTACGCATTTTCGTTAAAAAAAAAAAAAGTCAAGTTGAACTCGACTATATCCTGATCGAACATGACTGAACCCATTCATTAGGTGTTATTTCAAGTGATGTCAAGAAGGAATGTTTTTGAGTGTATTTCTATACGAGACGGAGAATGTGAGTCAGTGCAGTATTAATTCTGGTTTAAACTTCTTTGGTAGTTTTTGAATTTTAAAATTAAATGTCCTTTTGATACGCATGCAATACTTATTTCAAGATTCATTACCAAGTAAAGGGTCAAATTTGAAGAATACTCGAAAGCTTGCAAACTAGTACGTTGGTATTTATAGAAATTTGGGCTATCGCTTGGTATTCTTACCAAGTTTCATATTTTGCTCAGGCTTCAGTTATCTGAAAAGTTGTGCAGAATCTGAAAAGTTGATACATTTTCTCAATATGGTGGCCAACATGGCGGACTGAAAACCCTAATGAATTATTTTTTAAAAAAACCCTCTTTTTACTCACTTTCTCTTGGTCTTGTAGTATAGTAGACCGGTTTGTAAATACATACTTTACTATTTTTAGAGCTCTTTGTGTTATTGCAATATTGATTTCGTAACTTTTTCTCTTTGCTCGCATTGTGTATTTTGCCGGGCTTCTTTCTCACGAGTTAAATGAAATTATAAATAACGAATCGTGGTAGAGCAAACAATGGTCGTTTCGCAGTGGAATTGAGCAGGGATAACGACATTATGCACATGCAGTGGTAGTTAAGAGAGTGGAATTATTATATGATACACACAATGTACGTGCACCATTTAGACATACATCGCCCCATTGCGGACATTCGTTTGATATTCGCAATAAAAGTGATTTGAGAGAAGATGCCTATTTGAGAAAGATGTATACGCTCTTAAAAAGCCCGGAAATTTTACGGTGAAATTACTGGCAATCGGGGACGCCAAGTTTTTACCGTAAAAGTTCAGGTACTAACAGTATTTATAACACATTTATATAGAGAGTTGATTACGTTCCTTCTAGATTCAGGTATTTTCACTGTAAAATATGGCTACGGGAAAAAAACAGAAACAATTCCGGTATTATTACCGGAAATTTCAACTGAATTTTTAAGAGTGTACAGTAGTGTAACTATGACCCTAGAAAGATTTTTTCTGCTGTCTGAAGGAACTAGTCAGTAAGCTTTTTAAGGGGCTATAGTAAATGCTTTCTAATCTATTATGCGGAGACGAGATAGATCCTTTAAATCCTTTAAAGATAGATGGATCTTTAAATTCAAAATACATGTTTTTCTAAAACAGTTTTGTAGTAAAGAAACAGTTAATGACTTAGTTAAACTCCTTGACAGAGGAGCAAATGCCCTGAGTTGGATAATTTTGAATGATAAGTACACGCTTAGGTGATACCGTAAAGAAACCCTGTGTGAGGCAAGAAATAGATGAACTGGCATTTTACCCCAAATGTTGGATTAATATGCCCACTACTTAAATGTAATATGTTAAATGAGAATGTTTCATGGTTTTCTGGTTCGACACTCATTTCCCTGAACTTTTATTATTGACATAAAAGGTTATTTCTAATTGGTAGTCTGTGTTTAAGTGTGGAATTGATTATGAACGTCATGTATGGCCTTCAGGCAACTATGAATGAGGACAGGTTATGAGTCGGGTTGAGTGGTAGGAAAGAAGTCCACCAGGACCTCTTGTCGAAGCACCATCCTAACATTAATCTTGTTTTACTAAGGATGTGGATCGGACACAGGACCTATTGAATCCGAAGCTACTACACTCCACTATATGAGCTTCATCTGCTCGGTGCACGTTCAATAGAATTATGACATACGTTAAACAACCTTTTTTTTTATTTCGTACAAAACGTAATGTCATTGCTGTATTAAATTGATATATCAATCACTATCCTATAAAGGAAAGAAATCTGCGCTTTTAAGTATATGTCTTCAATATGATGACATGATAACAAACATTTCCAAATACTTCCATACACAGAAATAAATAAATTGTTTCCAGTGACCAAAGGCGAACAATCAATTTCTTTTTATTTTAACTTTAGATAGAATATTCCTATTGCAATTTTAAAATATATCTGGAATAACAATGTCGAGAATCAGTTTTCACTAAACTAAAATTTTAATTTCCAACTGTATCCTATGCACGGTTTACTAAGAGCCTCCAGATAGCTTGTCATACAATCTTAGCGTGGCAGTCGGAGACAAATATCATAAAAGAATAACTTGACGAGACAACTTAATGGGAACATTTTATTAGCGTAATCCGTGTGTCACATAGTAAATAAATCTAAAATGTTTCTAGCTGGAAAATGCATATTCCCAAACTACCTTACACTGACTGAATAGTATGCAACCCGTTGAACGGAGCGGAGCAGGGGATGCTAAACTGTCTACACTTTAAGTCATCATTGTAGAAACTGCAACCGTGTCGAAAATAAGAATTGGTCACATTCTCACACAATAGCGATCTTAATAACACACACACAAAAAATCATTGCTAGTTCGTAAACTATGGGATTTACTGGTTGACTCAGCACATAATGAATGTGTATACGATATTATATCCACTAATATTTAATATAGAGAATAAGAGTAAAATTAAAGCCAGTTACAAATATGAAGAAAACATAAACACTTCGGATGCTTTTGTGATTAGGTACTAGCGAGTCCATTTATTCGCTTTGTCTCAAACATTGGTCGGTCAAGGGTCATTCTAAATATTAGCCAGGAATGGGTGCAATTAACCCTGAAAAGATGAAGAGTTATTTTTTTATTGTCCACTTACATCTTAAATAGCCCGTAAAGGAGATTATCACTTACAAATGACATATTAAAAATGACACTGGTTGGCTTTTGTATACTAAGGTTAGAAAGAATAATCTTTAATGTCATTTGCTTTGCGCTTATACAGGGAGGCTTGAGAGTAATATTTTCTACAGGGCGTTCATAACTTGAGGCCATTTTCATGTAGTATGCTACTTACATGCATTAATACTGGAAATTGTACCGCTCCCTTGCATGTCCAGATCAATTGTGTACTTGGTGGTTAACGTAAGGCTTCCAAGCCTTAAAGGATTAGCTTACAAGTTGTTACAAATGTCCGGCATTTAAGTCAACCGGAGTCTAATTCTACGTTCGAAATTTGTTACTCACAAAAAGGAAAAGATTCTAAGCAAATCTGTCCTCGTATGGAACTCTTTAATATATGTTATTTTACACATTATTTTTAAACTTAAGCGAGCTCATTATCCTTGATTTCATTTATACGACCATACAGTCTCTAAGGCACTGATGGTAGATTTTCTACAGTGAAATCATATATTTAACGTAGTTGAGAGCTGTGTATGTACAGCGAAAAACTACATTTTCGAAATTTATCGGGACTCAAAAAAAAAAAAAAAAAAAAAAACTAACAGAGGGATAAGCTCAAATTTTTCGTTAATATAAAGTTTAGAATAAATACTTTCTGGGCATCCAACATTATGCTGCCAATATTTGCAACATTTATTTTAATTTTGCCTTTCACTTGTATTACTCATACGTATAATAAAATACGTATATTACACATATTGCTCTTGTTACTTTTGAGGGTAACTTAGGAAGTACAACACATTGTTAACGGACACACGGGCCTATTATCTAGAGGCAATATGTATTATTTATAATTTTCGTAAGTCGTCCATGAGCCCGCCGCATAAAAAAACTTCTGGAAGAAACACTGTTTGTTTTGAAAACTGTGGGGACCTCATTCACCCATTAAATTTACCTCACGATAGCCGAACGTATAAATACATCTTTTGTGATATAATCAACCTGTTAAACAGCGGTTTTATTAGTGCTTTCGTTAATATGAAACATGCTATATCAACATGCACGGCAGTGCATGAGCCAAGTTCTTCACGTCAGAAAACATTAGCACTGCCAAAAGCATGTTATACAGGAACAAGAGTTTATGGCAAAATCGACGATTTGGGGGCCCCGTAAGAAAAAAGATGTTAAAGATAGGAATATGAGCTTTTGCCGTTAAGGAGATATGGTAAATATGTGCAGATGTACAAAATTTCATATTCGTATCTCAAACTATGTTCTAGTTGTGGACCCCTGAAATTGCACATTTTAGGCTAACTGACTCACTCACTCACTGACTGACTCACTCATCATATTGTTTAGGGTGTTTGGACTAAGCTAGAAACATGAAATTTGGTATGAAGGTAGAGGATGATAAGTAGATAAAGGAAAAATTCCGACATTTTGAAAAGGTCGCCATCTTGGATTCAAAATGGCCGCCAAACCTAAAATTTCAAAGAATACACAGCCTAAACGGCTAAAGATAGAACAGTGAAATTTGGTATGAAACTACATCATTGGTAGCAAATTAAGAAAACTTTTTAAAAATTTGAAAAAGTCGCCAACTTGAATTCAAAATGGCCGCCAACCCTAAACTTTTAAAGAATACACAGCCTAAACGGCTGCCGCTAGAATAATGAAATTTAGTTTGACAGTACAACATTATTTGTAGATTATGAAAATATTACAAAATATCTCTAAAGACGCCATCTTGGATCCAAAATGGCGGGCGTCATAAATCCATTTTCCAACTGCTTGAGCCAGAGATAGGAAATTTGGCATAATGATGTATTATCAAGAGTAGTTTAGGAAAACACAACAACGTTTTAAAAAATTCACCATCTTTGATTCAAAATGGCAGCTGAAATACCATTTTTCACATCGTTCGAGATAGAGAAATGAAATTTGGTATGACAGTGTATCATCACGAGTATGTCACGAAAATATAAGAAAACGTTAAAAATGTGTCCATCTTTTATCCAAAATGCCCGCCTAAGCCCCACTTTATAATGACTGAAGCTAGAGAAACGAAATTTGGTATGAAGGTGTACCATTACGAGTAGGTTAGAATAAATTCGGCTCGTCTCCCCTACTAGGGTACAGTTCCCAAAAAAAAAAAAAAAAAAAAAAAAAAAAAAAAAAAAAAAAAAAAAAGCTTCGCCTCATTGGGGCGCTGCCCCCAGAGGCGAAGCGAGTATATACATTACACAAGTGTAAAAAGCTGCGAAATACGAGCAAAAGCACCAGGGGTGCAAACTGTCCAGTCAACTCCTTCAACCTTAAAAAGTGGTGAAATGGAATATGGATGAGCCTAGTTCCTCGTGCCAACTTCCAATACTCCTGCGTGTCCCACCAAGTTTTACTCGTCATAAAAGTTAGCATTGCCAGGAGCATGTTATACAGGCAGAATGTGGACGTTTCCCCATTCGGACGCAGCGCTCTGGAGTATGAGGGAATATCTGCA